>JAPZVO010000025.1:67141-77996 GCA_029962745.1 Echinometra lucunter | reverse complement strand
GAAGATATGTGCAGATAGCAGAGATCATGGAGATTGAGTTGACTGTAATGTTGTTGATCATTAAATGACATGTTTAACATGGTTAAAAGGAAACCTCTTTGTTAGTATGATAATCAGCACAATTTTGTAAATAAGAGATTCATTATAAAGTGCAATGATATAGCAAGACACCTGTTGCCATATTCATGAAACTTTATTAAGCTAGTTGCCAAGTAAACCTTAGTTGTCAGCTGAATTATGTACATGTAGTTGCACACTTTTTATAGGTGGCAACTATTACCACTCTAAACACACAAATAATTAGTTCCCCCTAAAACATATCCCTGTATTTTTTAGATCAGGAACCTATGATGAAATCTGAATACAACTAATCACGTAGCTATACTTCTCAGCTACATTTCATGGAAAATTCAGGGCAAACCCTTTAGTCACGCTTCAGAGCACACGACAAATATGCTATTTTTTAAAAGTTCACAAGCCTCGTGCCATGACTTTGATGCAGTGATATTGGAACATACTTTAAGTTTTCTGCATTTGAAGGCATGCAACAAATTTTATTCGTTACCAAACATGCCAAATGAGTTGTGCACCAAAGTTCATGCTTGACTGAGCAAGAGGTGGAAATTTCAAAAACTGCAGTTTTGACATCTTTTGCGCGGTGAAATTGATCAAATGCAGAAGAATTCATGTTTTGGAAGGGTGTTTGCAGCATTTCCATTGAATGAACACATAATGAAAACAAAATATCACCATGTTGAAATTAGTGCCTTATTTTTGTGCACTAAAAATCTTATTGATAACATTTTTAGCATGTTTATATGAAAAACATAATTATTGCCTTATTTTGGGGCACTAAAAATCTAATAACATTTTTAGCATTTTGTATGACTAGTGTACATATATCAATGATCTCATGGCATATAATTGAAAGTTCACGCTTCAATGAGCACGTGGGACTGGAAAAGCTCTTCTTTCACCTATCGACCAAAATTCAGTTGCTTAATGTGGTTAATTATCATAAGTCTTCTTGGGGAGTTCGTCTGATTTGATTTTCATTGAAATCCCGATCTCTTACGCTTCAGCGGGCAAATAAGACAAGAAAATTATGCAAATGAGGTGAAAGTTTAGGGCGTTTTCCCTGCTCCGTGCCGCATCGGATAATTAATTTGGTGTAAGATCCTATTAGTTAGTGACCTCAGGGAGTTATGTGTCAAATTTCATGAAAAAACTCGCAGTAGACTGAACAATAATCACCAATGAAAATAGGCCAGATTTCATTTTATATTTCCCCTCTAATTGACACTATGTACAGTTAGGGAGCAGAATTTGAACAGAAGTGAAGTCTTATTTTCGTCGATGATTATTGTTTATTCTACTGCGAGTTTTTTCATGAAATTTGGCACATAACCACATAACTCCCTGAGGTCACTAACTAAAAGGATCTTACACCAAATTAATTAACCGATGCGGCACGGAGCAGGGACAACGCCCTAAACTTTCACCTCATTGCACTAATTTCTTGTCTTATTTGCCCGCTGAAGCGTAAGAGATCGGGATTTCAATGAAAATCAAATCAGATTATGATGATTAACCTCATTAACCAATTGAATTTTGGTCGACAGGTGAAAGAAGAGCTTTTCCAGCCCCACGTGCTCATTGAAGCGTGAACTTTCAATTAAATCCTATGAGATCATTGATACATGTACACTGGTCATATAAACATGCTAAAAATGTTATCAATAAGATTTTTAGTGCATAAAAATAAGGCTATAATTTCAACATGGTGAATTTCTGTTTTTATTATGTGTTCATTCAACCGTGAATTAATAGGTACCAATTGCAAAAGTTGAAACCACCGCTTCAAAACATGAATTCCTCTGCATTTGATCAATTTCACCGCGCAAAAGATGTCAAAACTGCAGTTTTTGCCATTTTCACCTCTTGCTCACTCAAGCATGAAATTTGGTGCACAACTCATTTGGCATGTTTGGTAACGGGCTAAAGCCAGGGTAATAATATCCAAAGTCCTTTGGAAGCACATGGAGATCTTAGATAATAACGTGATATGTGCTATACAAATCGAACGGAATATTATAATCTTTTTTTTTTTTAATGACGACACCAACTGATCTATAAACTAAAATTTCCACTAATATTACCTTACAGTCTCCAGTTTAAATGTAGATTTCGTTACAAACTAATAGGTTATAGTTGTCCTCCATCAACTATAACTATGGCTAGGAAGCAGCTGGGCTTAGTAAGGTTTTGTGAATAACCTTTTATCAGTTGCAAACTAAATTTACAGCAATAAATCAATGTATTCACCTATTTGCTAGTTCCCCGAACTAAGCCGTCATTCGAAAAGTAGCACCCTCCCTATCTACCAATCATGGGCGAGCAGGCGCCCATGTTCTTCCTCTTCCGCTCTCGACCGTCAGAGAAGACACACGTATTTCAGCTAAGTACCAACGCTAAATTACGTTTTACACTCAATAAGCGCTTTTGGTTTGCTTGAAATTCGTTTTTCCATCCACCAATAATTAATTTACATTTTGGTTCGACGGACCTTTTATAAGTCACTTCTTTTAACTGTATTTTGATCTAATTCTTTTGCCGTTATTCTTCCCCTTCGAAGCCTGCACACAGGCGGTGTCTTGTACACACTCACCGGGACTTCTCTCCGCTAGGTGTAAGTAGCCATTGTTAGGGTTCGCGCATTTAGTAAGCTTTTACGTCTTAAATTCATCTAGCTAGGATTGGTCGAGAACTTTTCATATGACTAAAAATAATTTCACCATGAAAGAAGAATGCATATGGAGTGACATCAATCTCGGTATATTTTTTGCTATACTGAGATTCTGACGTCACTTTTTACGATAACGAGCTATTTAGCTATCGATATCTGAAAATGATCGACTGAGGCGCTGAGCGAGTCGAACACCTAGTGCTAGCTGCTGCGCTGCACACTGCACTGCATTGCATTATGTGTGCATGACATGACATCGTACGACGACTATTCCACCCACACTCAATCACTTTTCATGGGTGAGTTGTAAATATTTACAACAAATAATTGAAACATGAAACTATGGACATTGTAAACGTGTTCGAGTTTTCAAATTTTCATTGTTTCTTGCTCACTTCGTTCAACAGTTCAAATTTTCATCGTTAATGTTTCATCGTTGGCTTAAAACAATGACCTTGTGTGAATATACAAAATGAGCAAATGTTGTAATTTGATTTCTATTATTACTAGAGTCTATTTTATGTACATTTTGTCACTTGTGTTGTAGGATATAAATCAAATATACCATGCACTGAGAAGTTCTATTTGGAATTATGGACTCTTCGGTGAATGGCATAGCCACTATTTTCTTCGGGGCTGCGCCCCTCAGAAAATAGTGCTATGCTAGTCACCTCAGAATCCATAATTCCAACTAGAACTTCTCAATGCATGGTATATCTGATTATTATTTACAAGGCAGTTGTTCACTCTGAGTTAGGAGTTTCTTCTCCCCTCCCTTTGGAGCTGGCTTTTATTATTGTTGTTCTGCCTTCTGTAGTATGCTTATTTTGAGAATTGTATTATTTCTAACACTTGTCTCTTGTTTCTTCTTTCAGATAATTATGTCATTCGTCTTGTTCGGCCAATGCACCCTCCACGGGGGGGGGGGGGGGGGATCTCGCTTAGTGGTTGGAGATTATGGTGCCAGATTTTATCTCGCACCAACATAATCTTCCTCAGGGCTTCAAATATGGGTAAGTTAGGGCTCACCTATATAGAGTGAGACCCGACCCGTATTGAGTTTGACGTCATGTTGAATGACAGTAAACTCATCCGGTAAGAGACAAGTTCTGTATTGCCGTCACACGCAATACGAGGCGACGGGGGAGGCGAATGGCTTAACGGGTCAGTAACCACGGTTACAGCCTTATAGCTAGAAGGTCCGATAGTTAGCGGGTCCGATAGACCGACACCCAATAGATAGAGGGTTCGATAGACCGAATGTACGAGAGGGTCCAATAGACAGAAGGTTCTATAGACCCAATCGCAGGAGGGTCCAATAGTCCGAAGGTTCTATAGATCGAATGTCCAACGGGGTCCGATAGTCAGAAGGTCCGATAGACCGACAATAAGTAAAACAAGTAGTAAAATAATAAGTGGGTAAAATTAGTGGAGATAAGTTTGCAGATCTTCAGTCCGTCCTGTATTCCCGTTCTGGCGATAACTTGAGAACCATTTGACGGATCAACTTAAAACTTGGGTCATTTTGGGAAATGACTATGATCTGATTTAGATTTTGGGGTCAAAGGGTCAAGGGTCACAGAGGTCTTTGTGTTCATATTATCTATAGAATTATAATGAAGGGGGAGATAAATCCAAAATGGGTTTTTTATCGGCATGATTAGAAATACATTTTGAGCAATTAACGTATTCATATCATCATCATTATTATTATAATTATTATTATTACTTGGGGATATTCGTCAATGTCATTATTATGTCATTATAATGTCATATGTAATTGAAATTGCCTATAAGAATTATCATTGGGGGGGGGGGTTGAGCCCCCCAAAGCAAACCCGGAGAACCACGCCTGACGTCCTCCCGCTGAGGGGGGACGCCTCCTCCCACAGCTTGCGCTACTAGCCAAAAAAAGACCACTTCCCTAGAGTTGCTCTTAACTAAATATTGTTGCCGAGTCAAGAAGTTCAATACAGGGGTTTAATGTCATACTCATAATGAACATTTTTAGGGGATTCTAGCCCTTAGCCCCACCCCATAAGAATATTAGTGTCATTGGTTGATTGCAAGATTGGAAGATCAGACATTACGTACATGTCCCTTTAATTGAAATAACTCTAAAAATCTAATTAAATAAACAATACGAAAAACGCATTGTGTTATATATTGTCGGTCTATCAGACCTGACTATCGGACTCCTAGAACCTTCGCACTATCGAATCTTCTGTCTATCGGACCTTCTGACTATCGGACCCGTTGGTCATTTGATCTATAGAACCTTCGGACTATTGGACCCTCCTTCCTATTCGGTCTATAGAACCTTCTGTCTATTAGACCCTCGAGTATATTCGATCTATCGAACCTTCTATCTATTTGGTGTCAGTCTATCGGACCCGCTAACTATCGGACCTTCTATATATTGTCGGTCTATCAGACCTGACTATCGGACTCCTAGAACCTTCGCACTATCGAATCTTCTGTCCTTCATAAGATCAGGCCTCTCAGTCGGGCTTCTCTAAGGATGATGCATCTTCGCAGGCTGATGTCGGCCACCAATCCGATTGGTTTCTAGCTGCTGACACCCAAGTCCGGCGGGGAATGCATCCTCCCGATTCCTTCTTGACGAATCGGGTGGATACGGGACACTCGTCTCTCCCTTTTAAGGGTAAGCGTCCTCCTAAGGCATACCTCTTACGGAGGGCTTTAAGGGCTTTAATGTAGTGCTGCTTTAGTTCAAGTGTTACTTCGTAATTTCCTGGACTTTTTCAGTTAATACTTCATCAAGTTCATGGCACTGCCACTGACAGGGGCTAGGGAGAGAGCAGAGCAGCCTGGGCGGGTACGTCCCAGCCAGTCTGCAGGTCATATGCTAATGAGCAAATAAGCAGGATTCACGTAAATGCTCTCGTGGCCAAATCTTCCACCCGGTCAAATCTCATGAATTATGAGACTTTCTTTCTGAAGAATTTAACTACTTTATCATCAAGTAAAATCATTGGTTGATACACCACTGAAAAGAGTAAATATCACACTTTCACATTCCTGTATTCATTTTGATAATATATTTGGGGAAATATGTTGTAAATCAAGGTGAAAAAGATGCTTCAAAGCATAATTCTCTTCCTCTCACTTCTCTTGCAGATTGTGCAAAACGTTTTTATTTTGAGCACAAAAAAATATTTACATCAAAATAAAGCTGAAAGTCTGAACTTTTTCAAAATACCATTCTTAATGTGGGGCACCTTTTAATCGGGTCAAGAACACACCTTTCCCAAGGAAGTTCAGGATGAGATTTCTGGATTTTTTGATCAGCATGAAATCCAGTGTTCTGATTGGCTGAATAAGGCCAGAAACATGCCAGTGCGGTTGTTTTGAAAAGATTACCACACACGAGTGTGACCTTCAGTGACTCAGTAAGTGACCGTTAGTGTGGGATTATGATAGCTGATTGTAAATAAATAAGTTTTTTTTATTCTTTCATAATTGTTGATGCAGAGATACCTTAGTAAGAAGTAGGTCAATGTCAACGAAGAAAGTCATAAATTGTGTTCTGTCAAGGCAACAGCGCAGACGATAGAGAGTAACACCTTATCACTTTAATTGATATGTGAGAGTGAAGTACATGCGCAAGTAATAGAAATAGTGCGATTTTACCCATTAATTGTTGGTTTTTATGATGAACACTAGTAGTAATACTGAATAAATGCAAAGATAAGAGAGAGAAAATATGTGTTTAAACGATGTGATAGGTGGACTGATGATAAATAAATAAATATAAGAGTAACAAAGTTGAGGGAAGGATAATGGTTAGGCTATCTTAGTGAGAGGGTTAGAAGGAAAAGTTTGAGTAGGCGAGAGCCGTAGCTCGAGAGATGGTTCCCGGTGATCGAGCCAGCTAACGGGAATTAGCTGAGAGTTTATGTTTAAGAGAGGTGTTCCAAAGTTATGTTAAATTATGTAACTTAGTTCACATAAACTTATCATAATTAGAGTTCAAAATGTTGATTTGACTATGAGTGAAAACTGTTAAAACTTGTGAAGGGAAGTTTGTTTGTCATGCAAATTTGTGCACTACGCGCACGATAGCACATTCACAGTACATGGGAAATGTGTTCGTAGCATTAAGTTAATCGCACTTATGGGACGGCTGAATTTTTGTATGGACATTGAATGAGAATTGTTCAGAATGAAGTGTTTTGGATTCATGTAGATCAAAGGCGGTAGTGTTTCTATTCTATTGAATCTTTAAGCCATGTATGGGAAGATATGATATTTCTGTGGTCGAGAGAATAAATTGTAAATTGAGGTCAGGACCATGATAAAAGAGTAGGGTCCAGGTTCATGGATTAGATTGTATAGTCTTAGCATCGGACCCAATTGTGAGTTAGCTATGTATAAAGATTTAAAGGTACAGTAGATGAGAGATTGAAATACAAAGTTCAGTAACATGTTTTAAGTTTGGTTGATTGAGAAATTAATGATGTGTTTGACAATTCATAGGGACAGACTGTAAATATTATTGTAACTGTTAAGGTTCAAGCAGAACATTTATCATTTTAAGTATGATATTAATGATACAGATTCAGTACAAGTGCAATATCTAGTGGGTCATTATTATTGTGATCCCATTATTTGGTTTAAGGTGCTTCAGTGACGTACGTAGTGAGGTGCTGAAGTGGACATCACCGTTCGAGGTCAGGGTGATGTTGGTCAAAGAACGAGGAGAGGGCCTGGGTCGAGCTGAATAAGGTATGCGAGGTCAGTACCCTTAGCTGGTGTTAGTAGGGTAGAAGTCGAGATCGAGTTTGTTTATCCTTGGGTTTGTGATTAGCCCTTTTACGAGAAGAACAGCAACAATGTTGCACTTAGTTTGTTGTAACAGTGTACATGAGATGGATGTTGCAATGGATACATTGGGTTTTATCAAATTTGTTTAAATAACCTACATAAAAATGTATTGATTATCAAAAGAAAAGAAATACAAATGTTGTTTATAGCCTGTGGAGTTAATTGGAATGTTATCTGTTGATAATTCTTATCACCTTTTGTCCAGATGACAATTGCACGAATGCAGCTATGTGAATGTGGTGATTTCCAATTGTGATTTAAACTTGTTTGAAAGGATTGACAAGTTCAGGATATACATGAGTAAAAAGACATATAAATTATAATACAGTGTATTACTGGGTAAAGTGGATCTATCATGATCCTTTCCATTTATGCCTTTTAGGTGCCTACTACCATACTTGTTGCTTCAGAACAATTCCAGGGGAGTTGGTGTTTGTTTAGTTGGGTAAGTCAGGATGTCCGATATATGTGTATGTAAGATGATGTTCTATTTGGAGAAGTTTTGATATATGATACATATACAGTGTAAATGTGTTGGTTTACTCAGTGGCATGCTTACATATTTTCTCCCCAAGTGTTTTTGTAGTTTTTGGAGATTGTTCATTAGAGATGCTTAATGCATACCAGATAATTAAAAGGGAAATAATACGACAACAATAATGACAAGGTAGACAAAGATGGCTTGTTATTGAAACTTTGCCTTTATTTCATAGCAAAAACAAGAACAAGAATTGATGGGTGTACTATGTGATGAATTGTAAAAAAAAAAAAAAAAAAAAATGTTTTACTCATTCTGTAAACAGATAGATGTTAACATGTTCTTATTGTTCTTTGTTCTTTGCTATATTTGCAGAGGTTTTCTTTCTTGTTCTTCACGATTTCCTTGGTTTGGATCTGGTAATAAACCCCACACAAACCTACGTTACCTGAGTGCTTGTCTTCTGTTAGTGTGACTGTGACCTGCACCCCCCCCCCCCCCCTGTGGTGCGCTACTACATTAGGATTCCATGATGAGTGTAGGGTCTGAATGGACCAATCACAGAGCAGTATTTATGGTTTTGGGCTGAAAATTGCACTTGGTCTGTGTAAAGAGTGCTCTTGACCCGATTAAATTACATCATGTGTTAAAATGGGTATTTTCATAAAGCATAGACATTCAGCTTTGTGGCCATGTGAAAATTATTTGAGGTCATTTACAAAAAGCCTTACAAAATGGCAACTTTTGGCAGGTGAAAAAAATCTTTTTTGTATCATTTTTTGGACCAAGAATTTCACCTTTTTTCCCAAATTTTTCATTAAACTCAAATACACGGCATAAGAGATTGTTTAATCGTCTTTACTGTACATAAATACCAAAAACATCAAATTTGATAAAGTATTAGAGCACCAAGGGCAAATTTGAAAGTAGTGTTCTGACAGGTTCAAACTCATTAAATATGCAGACCCTGTTCCGTTCATGCATACCAGTTACATGGGGGACCTGCAGACTGGCTGGTCCCCGTGGCAGCAACTTTGGCACCGGTACCCGTTGGGCTTGGGCTACAGCCACAGTAGACAGAAATCACCGTTTGATCTGGGGAATCACTGACATAAATTTGTAAAACTTTCTCATATAGCCAAAATACTAAGGGGGGGGGGGGGGAATGATTTGCGGCTACATTTCAGCTGTCATCTGACTCTACTTACGATATTCTTTCTTTCTTTTCTTAAATATGTTTCAGAATCATCACTCTCAATTCAGTGATTGATTAATATAAAATCAAATTCAAGTTCAAGTTTTATTTCCAAAATAATAGGAAACATGAAATATCTTTTTGACAGTGATTTGTGAATTTTATTTTCTCTTTTTTGATATTAATACTGCAGAGGTGGCGGAACGTCAAGCTCAGACAACGAAAGTGGAGGGACACCTATTGTTTGGCATCTTCGATTCGGTATCCCATTCAGAGCCATCCAATATAATATAAATAAGTATCATCTGTGATGATATCATGTAAATTGTATAATAATAATAGCAGTACATGTATTTTGTATCATGTAAGATCTTGGGAATGCAATATATGCAATGATTTACACCTGTGCATTTTTTCAGAGGTTGATATGTAGAGTGTTGTCCATATCAATATGATACCCTGAGGGTAGGTGAACTTCATAACTTAATTGCATTTTCTCCTCTCTTATCAAACTTCTGTTCTACCCATTAGCATAAGCACATACATCCTTGACTTTCGGTGCCTTGTACATGTAGTTTTGATCATTCTGACATAAATCTGTTTTGTTTTATAGGTGAAACAGCATAAGATTATAAGGCACTAATTAGGGGCTGCTGAAGTATGTGGGACTGAATACACTTGAAACTCATAATTTCTTGCTGGAATTGAATGGGATCTTCTCAGTTGAATCCACCTCTCTTGTGAAAGACAGTGGTAACCTCTGTGTTACGGATAGATGGCGTTTTAACTATCTGTCATTTGATTTTAGTGTTAATGCGATGACATCAGAGGCGTGATGAATTTTCCTTTGGCCGTTGAGGGCGTTTTCCCTTTGGGCTGCAATTTATCTTCTTTGAGGGAAGTTTGAAGACTGCCCAAATCCCCAATAATTTACGCTAATCCATGCAAGCTCAATGTTGTAAGTGTTGAATTGTACCTTAATTTGTAGTTGAGATATCAGATAATGGTATAAAGCATATTTTGAAATGATTTGGGGTGCAAAGTAAGAGTATTTGGTGATTAATTGTTCATAGTGTTGCACAGTGCCTGTGTGTATTGTTAGGTAATTCCATAAGCCTTACGGTATGAGGAGTGCATAGGGAATGTACTGTATACGTATAGGTATTTGAGTAGTGGAATTGAAATTGTTTGGGCACTGTTGCGTGCAGTAAAATCCATTAAGACAAGAGGTCTATATTTTAGTTGATAGAAGTTCAGTTTAATGTGTAAGTCACACAGGTATAAAGCTGATATTTATAGACAAGTTCAAGTGGGATTTGTGCTGTTATTTTGTACCAAGAAGGTCATAAAGGGTTGTGAATTAATGAGCACAGTATGGTGTGGCCGAAAGCATACTCGGTTCCTACATGTCAGCAAGGAGACCCAGGATAAACCAGCAGAAACTGAGATGAAACCTGAAGTAACGGAGCAGCAGACCTTTGCTGAAAGCATGCAGCAGTGCCACAGGGGCCGGAGGCATGAGAGTGGCACTTCCTATAGTTGCTGTCCGAGTAAGAGCTGGTGCTGGTTTTGTCGATACTTTTGCCCT
>JAPZVO010000025.1:46173-66641 GCA_029962745.1 Echinometra lucunter | reverse complement strand
ATTTGACGCCCTTGCGCCTGTGTAACTTTTTGTGCAGAATTCTTTGCTCTATCAGATGAGGCCATTTTCAGCTCTGTAGCCCCTTCCAAACTGGAGATTGAGTGAAATTTAGGTATAGACCGGAGCTCTGGACTTTAAAAAAAAAAAAAAAAAAAAAAATGGAACAATGCCTGGGATCTGCTCTTGCTTGCCTTGCCTTGGCTGTGCAGGATGTGATGTCTCGGCTAGAACATATAAAAATCCTGGCGAAAATTGACCAACCACAAGCGAGATAGCTCATAGAGATAACACGTAGATTCAAAACGGAATTCTAATTTCAGGTTTTCCAGTCAAAATTTCGACATGTTTTCGACACTTGCTTTAAAAAGATAGGTAATTTTATCAGCTGCAACATACTTAAAGATGGGCGAAAATCAAGTAGAAATAAGGGAGATGTTGATCAAAGAAGACGAGAATGTAGAATCGAGAATTACGTAAAGGTCATGTCCCATAGAGAATACACGTAAAATGAGAAAAATTGACATTGTACCTTTAATCGTGAATTTAGACCATGATAACGTCATCAAAATGAGTAACACTGAATAAAATATTTGTAGAGAATTGTCTCAGCTACAACATATCGAAATCTCAGGGAAAATCGATGAATAATAAGCGAGATAGTCTCGGTTAAAGGAAAAAATATAACGTCAAAAATTAAAAATCAAAATTTTGAGTTCACATAAGAATAGGATGACGTCATAGCATCGACAGAGTAAAAATTTGTCATGGATTCACATCTACAACTCATAAGCTTTCAGAATATGTAAAAAAATTGGGGGTCTCCACGCATTCTAAGGAGCTATGACAGATTTTAAAGGGGCATGTCTTTGCGTGTTTTTACATTATTTGCACAATAGGCGCCCGCACGAATTTTGAACTTTGACGCGCGCGTGCGACCTTATGGTTAGTCAAAATCAGTCCTAAATTGATGGAAATTGTTAAGAAAAGTATCAGGAATGCAAATCAAGTGAAAAAACGGCGTTTTAACGTTATTTGGGATGTGCGCGCGCATATGACGCGCATCCGGACGCGAACGCGCGCAAATTTTTGAACTGCTTAAAATGGCCTGAAACGTGTGCAAAATGAATATGAGTCGATTCTGAGCATTTTTAATTTTTGCGCGCACGTTGACGCGCGGACGTACGCGTACGCGCGCGTCTAAATAGATGAAAATGTTTGGACTGATATGAACATTCATCATGCCAAATATGAATAAAAAATGACTTTCCGTTATGAAGATATGACCCTAAGTTGATTTCCACAAAATGGCGCCTGGATGACGTCACGATGACCAGATGAGCATGAAAATATATGGAACGGCGAAATCTTATTAATGGGGTGTTGCAAGAAAGTTGCAATCGATTGCAAGTTGCAACTGATTGTCACTGGCCAATCAAAATCATTGTTCCATGCATGCCTTCTTAAAAGGGCAGACCCTAAGCCAATCAGAATGGTTGTTTCGAAATTAGCAGTTATTTGCAATCAATTGCAACTTTCTTGCAACACCCCATAAGACTAATAACTGACGAAAATTTCATGAAATTTGACCCAGCCGATTCTGAGATTTCGAGTGCACAAAAATGGTGGGTTGAAGAAATAAAAATAAAGAAAGAAAGAAAATTCTGACGAAATTAAGAGGTGAGCTGTCAAAGATGACAGACCACCTAAAAATAAGTTCCCCATAAAACATATCCCTGTATTTTTTCGATCAGGAACCTTTGAAGGAATCTGAATACAGAATCGCGTAGCTACACTTCTCAGCTACATTTCCTGGAAAATTCAGGGCAAACCCTTCAGTTACGCCTCAGTGAATACGACAAATAAGCAAAATTGTCATTTTTGGAAGTTCACAAACCTCGTGCCATGACTTTGATGCAGTGATATCGGAACATACTTTAAGTTTTCTGCGTTTAAAAGGGGGTGTTATAACCCCACTTTTTAAAGAGGGGATGGCGTGTACAAACATACCCCACTTCTTGAAAATGATATTATTGTAGTAGTGCACCAAGGGGGGGGGGGGGGGGTACAGGTCACAGTCACACTAACAGAAGACAAGCACTCAGGTAACGTAGGTTTGTGTGGGGTTTATTACCAGATCCAAACCAAGGAAATCGTGAAGAACAAGAAAAAAAAAACCTCTGCAAATATAGCAAAGAACAAAGAACAATAAGAACATGTTAACATCCATCTGTTTACAGAATCAGTAAAAAGTTTTTTTTTTTTTTTACAATCCATCACATAGTATACCCATCAATTCTTGTTCTTGTTTTTGCTATGAAATAAAGGCAAAGTTGCAATAACAAGCCATCTTTGTCTACATTGTCATTATTGTTGTCGTATTATTTCCCTTTTAATTATCTGGTATGCATTAAGCGTCCCTAATGAACAATCTCCAGAAACTACAAAAACACTTGGGGAGAAAATAAGTAAGGATGCCACTGAGTAAACCAACACATTTGCATTGTATATGTTATATCAACACTTCTCCAAATAGAACATCATCTTACATACACATTATATCGGACATCCTGACTTACCCAACTAAACAAACACCAGCTCCCCTGGAGTTGTTCTGAAGCAACAAGTATGCTAGTAGGCACCTAAAAGGCATAAATGGAAAGGGATCATGATAAATCCACTTTACCCAGTAATACACTGTATTATAATTTATATGTCTTTTTACTCATGTATATCCTGAACTTGTCAATCCTTTCAAACAAGTTTAAATCACAAGTGGAAATCACCACATTCACATAGCTGCATTAGTGCAATTGTCATCTGGACAAAAGGTGATATATATATATATATATATATACACACAAAAGATGATGAGAATTATCAACAGATAACATTCCACCAATTAATACTCCACAAGGCTATAATCAACATTTATATTTCTTTTCTTTTGATAATCAATACATTTTTTTGTAGGTTAAACAAATTTGGTAAAACCCATGTATCCATTGCAACCTTCATCTCATGTACACTGTTACAACAAACTAAGTGCAACATTGTTGCTGTTCTTCCGTAAAAGGGCTAATCACAAACCCAAGGGTAAACAAACTCGATCTCGACTTCGACCCTACTAACATCAGCTAAGGGTCAGTACCCTTAGCTACCTTATTCAACTCGACCCAGGCTCATTAGGCGTGCAATGTCAGACCAAAACTTGAAATGACCTAAATTTTCGTGTCTTTTTTGTTTAATGTTACTATGAAACCAGAATGGGATTCGCGGCGGTAGCTCCAACCATTGCGCCAACTTCTACTTCCATACATGTTAAAGGTCTACATGCTCTTGGTGAAATTACAGAGGCTGAAAATGACCAGGGGAGCGTTTCATGAAGAGTTTTGTCAGTGAAAATCACCGACAAATGTTATAAGCTACTGAAAATCCTCGCATCTGACTGGCTGAAAGCAAATTAGTCAGTGAAAAATCACCGACAAAACTCTTCATGAAACGCTCCCCAGGTTTTAGTTTATGAGGCCCAAGAGGCAAAAATTTCATTTGAATTTAAGGGTACTAATCATAGAAATGCCCATCAGAAATATCCTTGGTTTCTTTATCCATCTGATTTGCAACGTTAAAGCATACAAGCATATACAAGCATGATAAGTATATTCTCTATGTCAACTAGGCTATCTCTATCCGAAATAACTTGATCTCTCATAAAAGAAGACGAAAATATACTTACAGATTTATACTTGCTAAATTGTCACAAATACCATATAGATCGAAGCAGCAACGAATGATTATTTTCTTGCCTGGTGTCTTGTAATACAAATTACACTGATGAATAAAGCAACTCTACCTTCACTGAACTGTTTATGAAATGGCGTTGGCGTGTCATTATATTTATTGATTTCAATATTTCCGAACAGGGGATTTTTTTTTAATGAAGCACTATTGGAAAAGATTCACACAAAAGCACGAGGTATAGTATTAGGTTTTTGTTAACCATTCATCGATGACGCGCTGCCATGCTGTGGTTTCTCTAAAAAAAGGACAGTGGGAAACCCCGCGCTTCGTATGGAACTCTCTTGTTATCTTCTTCACCCCTCTCTTTCTCTCTCTCTTTCCCCTCCCTTTGTGGTTTTTTTTTATGGGAAAAGCTTAATATTTTTCAACACGCGCATGTGCGCATAATTAACATTCGTTTACTGCAAAATATTTTTGTATATTAGAAATCGGTTTCCAAATGGCACAAACGACCTATTGAAAAGATTTTCTCTGTGCTTTTTTAATTCCCATGTAATATTTCCCGGTGTAGTCTTCAAATTTTTAAATTTTACAGAAATGTGAATATTTTTCAAACATGTATGTTACTCTACGAAACCCTTTACCAGATGTCACATACCACAAAGACAATGGAGATGTAGGAAAGGCATGTTTCTGATAAAATGAGGAACGTAACGGTGTAGAGCTTGCGAAGAGGAACAAACGACGAAGAATTGCTTGTTTGCCAGGTGCCTTGACTGTTCCAGATGTTGGCTATCGCAGCTTTCCATCTACTTACAGCATGTCTAGCTCTGGCTATTAGCAACATGATACCACTATTGTTAGCAGTAAGCCTATTGAGTGGGTCTGTGTATGCTATGTGTATGTGTGGGTGTAGGTGGGTGTATATTTCCATTTCCTTCTCTTTTCCTATTTTCTGTATCTTCACTTATTATGAGGTTTAAAAATCGAAAATTGACTTATCTTTAAGATTTTAAGAACAATTTCACAACAAACAATCCACGACTTCCTAGGCATAAATCTCTTATACTTTTCCAATATGGTAATTAATGAGAAATTAAGCATAAGGATATGGAAGGACCCAGGTACTCCAGAATGTATGCATTGTGGTAACTAAAACTAATTTAGCTTTAGCTGATATACTTGTACGTAGTAAGAGAATAGGAGCTGAAGATGTAGCTCAATACCTCTCCAAATTACTATCAGAATATTCAAGGTAAAATTTCTGTGTCAACTCGACAGTCTTTTCACAACGTCATCCTTTCTACCATATGAATCATTAACAATATCATCCTCATCCACATCATCCTCGTCCATATCATCCTCATCCTCCTCCTCCTCATCATCATCATAATCATCATCACCATCATCATTGTCACTATCTAAGCGGAGGGCCAAAGTCAAATATCTAGCTTAGTTTTTGAGTTCGTTCCACCATCTTTACAAACTAAGTAGACCATGCTCATTTTCAAGCTGAAAGCATAACGAACAATATTTAAGAGGTCTACCTCAAAAAATTTGTTGCGAAAACCTCCAAATCCAAGATGGCGTCCAAAATGGCCACCATTTTCACGGAATTTGAATTTTTCAAGATAAAACTTGATAGAATTATCTAATTGCAACGAAATTGGTCTCATATGAAAGAGAATTAAATTCCCTACAGTTTGATGCCATTTCGGTCGAAATTTTAAGTTTAAAAATGTGTTTTTTGACATTTTTTCTAAAAATTGAAAATTTGCACAATACATGATTGAGCGTAAATCGAGGAAAAATTGCAGCATTGTTTTGGCACCTTCCAGAAAACTTTCCTTATATATGATAAACATCTGTGGAAAATTAGAAATTAATGCCATCATCCGTTCTAAAATTATAAAGGCTCAAACTTGAAATCTCATATTTCATAAATATATCTTCTTGCACATGTTTCTGTTAAAATCCCATAGACTCTAATGTATTAATGTGCACTTGCCTTATGCAAAACCTTATTGCTCTACAAACCAAGTAGACCATGCATGTCTTTGCAATTATTTAACCGTTCGTAACTAAGCTTGGATTGCAGATGCTCTGTAGGGACTTCATTTTCGTTCGGGGTCAAAGGTCACACATCCAGGTCACAGTTCAAATGAGGTCAATGTTAAAATTTACCTGTAAGTTTCTACTACGGTTATTAACTTTCGAAACATTAGCCCATCTGTAACCTAATTTGGATTGTAGATGCCTTAGAGGGATCTCAATGTTTTTTGGAGGTCAAACGTCAAACATGTAGGTCAAAGGTCAAATGAGGTCAAATGTTAAAATTTTCCTAGAAGTGTCTAATACTGCGATTGGTAACTTTAGAACCATAAGACCATTTGTAACCAAACTTGGATGGGAGATACCCTATGGGGACCTCAGTGATATTCGGGGTCAAAGGTCAAGTATGTAGGTCAAGGGTCTAATAAGGTCGAATATTGATCGATATTGCAAATTCGGTATATTCAAAAAATACATATAAATGAATTTTTGCTTCAATACCATGCAATATGATAATTTTCAAAAAAATATTATCTATAGGTCTAATTATTTGGGGAGAACTATGAGATAAAAGACAACATACCCTGGGGCTAGTTCGCCCATTTTTGACGGGGCATGTACACCTGGGAGGGGACTTGACCCATGTGGAGGGGCGAACATAACCCACCATACAATATGAATAGTTCTGCCGACTTGGGGGTATGTGCCCAATCGTGCCTCACCCCCCTCGACTATGCCACACTCAGGTTAATTTTGTTCTCAAATTTTTGTTTAGATTTGGAAGGGGCTACATACTGACCCCCCCCCCCCTCTTTTTTTAGGTGGTCTGTCATCTTTGACAGATCACCTCTTAATTTCGTCAGAATTTTCTTTCTTTATTTATTTATTTTTCTTTATTCCAAGCACATTTTTTGTGCACTTGAAATTGCATGAAATTTTGGTCAGTTATTAGTCATAATCAGATCTCGCCGTTCCATATATTTTCATGTTCATCGGGTCGTCGTGACGTCATCCAGGCGCCATTTTGTGAAAATCAACTTAGGGTCATATCTTCATAACGAATGGTTATTTCTCATTCATGTTTGGCATGATTAAAGTTAATTTTAATCCAGTAAAATTCAGATACCCAGACGCGCGCGTACGCGTACGTCCGCGCGTCAGCGCGCGCGCAAAAATTAAAAATGCTCAGAATCGCTTCAAATTCATTTTGCACACGTTTCAGGCCATTTTAAGCATTTCAAAAATGCGTCCGCGTCCGTGCGCGCGTCATGCGCGCGCAGGTCCTAAATAACGTTAAAACGCCGTTTTTTCACTTGATTTGCATTCCTGACACTTTTCTTAACAATTTCCATCAATTTAGAACTGATTTTAACTAACCATAAGGTCGTACGCGCGTGTCAAAGTTCAAAATCCGTGCGCGCGTCAATGTTGAAAATAATGTAAAAACACGCAAAAACATGTCCCTTTAAAATCCGCCATAGCTTCTCAAAATGCATGGATACCCCCAATTTTTTTTTACATATTCTGAAAGGTTATGAGTTGAAGATGTGAATCCATGACAAAAATTTGTCTTATCGATATTATGAGGTCATCCTATTCTTATGTGAACTCAAAATTTCGATTTTGATTTTTTGACGTTATATTTTTTGTCTTTAACCGAGACTATCTCGCTTATTATTCATCAATTTTCGCCGAGATTTCGATATGTTGTAGCTGAGACAATTGTCTACAAATATTTTATTCATTGTTACTCATTTTGATGAGGTTATCATGGTCTAAATTCACGATTAAAGATACAATGTCAATTTTTCTCATTTTACGTGTATTCTCTATGGGACATGATCTTTACGTAATTCTCGATACTACATTCTAGTCTTCTTTGATCAACATCTCCCTTATTTCTGCTTAATTTTCGCCCATCTTTAAGTATTTTAAAGCTGAGAATATTTTCTATCTTATGCATTCATATGTTTTTTAAGCAAATTCGAAAACATGTCGAAATTTTGACTGGAAAACATGAAATTAGAATTCCGTTTTGAATCTACGTATTATCTCTATGAGCTGTTATTCAGGTATACCTTCAAAGCACTTGCCCCACATGCTCAAGGTCCCTGGTTCGAGTCCCGGAGGGAAGGGGGCATTTTTTTTTCTTTTCCTTTCTTTTTTACATGTTATATTACGATCCTCTTTAACTATATAATTACATATATAGTCACAGTCAATGAAATAAACTGCTGATTTTGGCCCGTTATGACAATAGCAATGCAGTGCACAGTAGTTTATGTACAACCCTTATAGAAAATCTGATTAGTTAAGGTGAATTAAAGCTTTGGATCACCTTTTAAGTATTCTGCGATATCAAATCATCAAATTTCTATGACTTTAGTCTCCTATCGATACGTAAAAATTTTTATCAAAAGTCTTACCAACGAATTTATCACAATCCACGTCGAAACCTAAAAGATTCCGACAGACCACCTAATTCGTCATGTGACGAATTCAAATGTCTCGTTTCAATTTCTAGCCATCCATTTGGGGAGCATATGCATCCTACACTACCCCCTTTAGCCTCTGCTTGGGTTCAGCTTTGTTGTTCCCATTCAGTGTTAGAATGCATTTCGTGATGTTTCAAAACAGTAAAATTTGTTTCAGGTTAACTTCCTTGACAGGGAGAACCTACCCTCCTAACAGGCGAACCAAGGCAGTTTTGCCCTTTGGTCAAAATCTACTTTGTTATTTTTTGTAAAACTATGTGCCTGACCCCAGCGAAATCGTGCTATAAGCTAGCCAATACCACTGCCCCTCAACATGAAAAGACACGGTCTCCGTGCTTCTGGAGTTCCGTCTCTAGAAGAGAAAGAACTACTTGAACTACGCTAGAATAACCTTAACCTCCTGGTATATTGTTCTTTCATGAGTTGATAATACATTTTCAGTGCATTTGAAGTGGTTTCTTAATCCTAATATTAACTGAACTTGTAAAGTTCTGGTGTTTCACTATTGAATATGATCCAGATGACTTGTTTAGAATTTCAATCTGTAAAAACGCAATTTCTTGCGCATTTTACCTAGGATATCTGGCAATTGACCACTGAAATTGATCGGCAGAGAAGATCGAAATAGGATATCATCAGTTTTCTATTTTCTTCACAGTTTTAAAATTGGGAGTAAGATTAAGGAAAACCCTGAGAGAAACTCAAGGCCTGATTTTGATAGCAAGGTGGCCCAAATATTTGGATTTCTTTCAAATGTTTAAACTATGCAAATGCGGGGGGGGGGGGGGGGGGAGACGGTATAGCTAGAGGCAAATGAAACTTAAATGACAGCGAGCAAACCAACAACTGCACGATTATATTTCAAATTCTTGGACCCCTTTTTAAAAAGGGCAATTTAAAAAGGCATATGAGATCCTGAAATTATTATGTAAGGAAGCAAAGTGCCCAAGCTCTAGAATAACAAGACATTTCAAACCCTCGAAGACTTTTTTTCTGATTCATTTACCCTACGGATGGGGAGGGGGCGCATATCCCTTAAAGATGATGATTATCTTCATTCTCCTCTTTCTTTTTCTCTTTTGCGTTTTTTGCGCCCCCTCCAAGCGCCGCCCTATTCGATTTCTTTTTTTTTTTCTGCGGAAGTTTCTGCATTTATTAATGAATACAAACATTGGATACAATAACGGTACAAATCAAAATTGACAAAAATAAAGTGTGACAAATAGACAAAGAAAGAATATGTATACTTAGATTATATTAAAATAATGGAGTAGGGTCAATGAAGAAATCAATATAAATGCAGGGGCCAGCTATCATAAGCCAAAAAGCTTGAATCGATAACACCTTTGCAAATGCTGATTCGGCCACTTCTTTTTCTCTTTTGGATTTTTTTTTTGCACCCCTCCAAGAGCCAACCTTATTAGATGTTAGATTTCTTCGAAAACAAGGACAATTTTAAAATTCTGATGCCATTTTAAAAAGCTTGTTTAAGAACTATAATAGGAGGCAACAAATTATGAGATTTTGAGAGGAAGTGATCATGCGAGGGAGCAAAGTGACAGACTTCGGAAAATTTTTGCACTTTAAACCCTTAAAAACTTCCCTTTTTTCTCACTGTCTTTTTTCTCTCTTTTTCCCCCTTTTGCTCTCTTTTGAGAGGAAGTGATCTTGCGAGGGAGCAAAGCAACAGAGCTTCAGAAAAAAAAATTGCACTTCAAGCCCTTTAAAACTTCCCTTTTTCTCATGATATTTTTATCTATTTTTCCTTTTGCTCTCTTTTTTCTTTCTCTTTCTCTCTCCTTTTCCTCAAAGTGCTTCCCAGGGCACTTGCCCCCCTCCCCCACCCCTCTGTATAGAGGATCAGACAGATCCTAAGTAATTTGGTATGGCATATGTTGTTCAGGTTCTGAAACTCACCAAGATGAAGAAAGGAAACTTCTTATTTGAAGTTGTATCAGAATGCAGAAGGACAGTCATCCATTTTCCAGATTTCCAAGCCAACCAGACAGTGAGCACAAGTTCAGGGCCCAATATCTTATCTTAATTTTGACAGAGATGATGACTCTGTATACCAAGGATATTGACTTATTAGCAACATTGCCAGTGAAACACTCTACAGATTCGGTTACTATACGGACTAAAAACACTTAACTCATAAAAGAACAATGTACATTTAGGTCAAAGTTATTATTAGATCAATAGATAATATCATTTGAAAATAATCATAATTGCATGGTATCAAATCAATATGTATTTTGTTAATATACCACATGTGCAAGAAGAGATGTTTTTCTGCTATGAGTTTTCAAGTTTGAGACATTACTAGAATAACATGTCATAATTTTTTGTTACATAATATCTATACTAGTACCGCATTATTTTTGCAGCCATCATGAATGGAAACAAATTTCAGGGAAGTCTATTCTCTTTTATAATTAGGATACCAATTTCACTATTTCAAACTATTTATATTAAGTAACGAAGGTCCAGCCGTAATGAGTTAGGATTTCGATTGTTTTTATCCATTCTGCTAATTCAGCATGTTTATCTGTTTAATAATATCTATTTGGGGTTGCCGTATTTTCAATCATATTGCTTATAATGGCAATCCTTCTTCCGCAAATGATTTTATGTTTAATGAATTGCAATAATTTGACAATTTATCTTTTTTTAAAATGATTGTTACGTAAAATTATGTATTTATGATTTATTGTCAAAAAAGTAATTTCTTGTTTGTATATTATGTTACCAAATTTTTATATGAATGCAGAAGAAAAATAAATCAAATCAAATCAAATGCAACGTGAGTAACCGTGGAATTGCCATGAACATACTGCATATAGTGCTGTCTTAATACTATTCTGCATAGAATAGTATTATACCCGGATGGGACCACGACCAGTTTACTATTATTGCTATACAAATGGGGTCACATCGGTAGAGCCTTGTGGAGCCCTCATAATTATGTCAAAATTGCCTGCAAATGTCATAACAACTGCAAATGTCATATACAGCGCCCGCAAATGTCATAAAACGGCGCCCGTAAATGTCATAACACGGCGCCAGCAAATGTCTTAGTCTGACCACCTGCAAATGCCATAACACCTCACCCGCAAATGTCAAAACTAATAGGTCTATAATTGCTAGCATTTTTATTACATACATACACATGAGGGATGGCGGATGTGCCGATATGTGTGTGTGTGTGAGCGAAGGGTGAGGGAGGGTGTGTGTGTGTGCGGGGGGGGGGGGTTGTCGGTGTATGTGGAGTGGAAGTGCCGTGGTCGAGTGGTCTAAGGCGCTTGACTGGAGACGCAAAAGTCGGGGTTCGATCCCTTGAGAAAGGCATTTTATCTACATTGCTCTTTTATGGTACATCAAATAAATGAAAATGCTATAAGCATTAATGGTACCAACGTGTGCACGTGTTTGTTTAAAAAAAATAAGTATGTAAGTGATAAAAATGCGAACAATGAGTTTTGACATTTGAGGGTGACATGTTACGACATTTGCGGGTAAAAGTGATTAGCTCATATAGTTGATAGTAATAGATTATGACATTTGCGGGTGGTCATCAGATTTTTACATTAACGGGCGCCGGTGTTATGACATTTTCAACAATTTTGACATTTGCGGGCGCCATTTTATGACATTTGCGGGTAATTTGACATTTGCGGGCGTCGTGTTATGACATTTGCAGTTGTTATGAAATTTGCGGGCAATTTTGAAACGAGGGCTCCATAGGGTCACACAATAAAAATAACTATCATTGCATTGTACAACGTCAAACGATAAGGCGTAATGAAAAAAGAGAAAGTCGACATGACTAGTGTGTGATAAATACAATACGGACTAACAGCTTTAACTCATGTAAAGTCACTGAAAACACTGCGCGAAAATGGAAACCTTGAAACCCCTTATTGTGTTTCACTACGAGTTCAAGTGGTACATGCATCTTTTAAGATAAACCTCCAACATTATTTCCAAATAATGATCATGTTATTGTGTACTGATGAGACGATTGAAAAGGATTTCTATGACAAAACCCTCCGGGAGCATGAGGAAGTAGCGTATAAAAAGAACCATAATAGATGTGGGACAGTGTATAGTCTGGATAATATGCTGTATCTTTCCGCTTCTGGTCAAACGCAGGAAAACATATTTATATATGACTGATTCTATCCAGTGGCGTAACTAGGGGGGGGGGAGGTGGGGGCATGGGGCACGTGTCCCCCCCCCCCCCCCCCCCCCATCGGCTGGCAAAAAAACCACATGCAAACACATACACTTGTCCACTCGGTGCCCCCCCCCCCCATGAGTTGACCGTACGCCAATGATTTTATCTACATATTTCCTCGCAGTGTAGACATTATTAATCAAGCAGTAAAAACGTAATCAGAGAAGAACCTTTCGTCGTTATTATCATTATTCTTGTTTGTCTTGTTTATTTTATACTGCAGGGTTGGCCTATTCAATTATACAAAACTGCTTTACATACACAACTAACTTATTGAAAACCAGATTTCACACCGGTAGAACCAACGTTAATTGATGTAAGAGCAGATCGGTTTACAATTCCATGACCTTCACAAAGTACTATTTAAGTTTGATATTACAAGATTATGAAAATAGTGACCATGGTGACAGTATAATATGCAGGTAGGCTGACGCATGGAGGAAAATATTTTTCATATGCAATAGTAACACCATTATAACCATTATAGAATACGTCAGTACAGAATTCTTTTTTTTTCTCACCTGCTATTAACAGCAGAAGTCACACGGTCTTGATGAGTATTTGGATGAGCAAATGGATAAAACCCGATGAAAGAGTGCATTTTCAAATACAGGTAATTTCTCGATACTCTCAGTTATTTACACTGCCCACGTTACATAGCATGTTTAAAAATTATTAAAAGTTCACATTCTCAACGATTGCCATGCACGTGAAGGTTGATCTGCAGGGTTACTTTCACCTGCCACTGATATGATTGAGGTTTAAAGACATGTGTTAAATACTCATTCAGGAACGCAACTTTCACTTTTGTTAAAATCCTGCTCCCTAACTCTAAATAGTGTCAATGGGAGGGGTAATAAAAAATGAAATCTGGCCTATTTTCATCGATGATTATTGTTCAATCTACTGCGAGTTTTTTTTTTCATGAAATTTAGCACATATCTCCCTCAGGTCACTAACTAAAAGGATCTTACGCCAAATTAACTATCCGATGCCTCACGGAGCAGTGACAATGCCCTAAACTTTCACCTCATTTGCATAATTTGCTCGTCTCATGTGTTCCCTGAAGCGTAAGAGGTCGGGATTTCGACGAAGATCAAATGAGATGAACTCCCCAAGAAGACTTATCATGGTTACCCACATTAAACAATTGAAATTTGGTAGAAAGTGAAAGAAGAGCTTTTCCAGACCCACGTACTCATTGAAGCGTGAACTTTTAATGAAATACCATGAGACCAGTGATACATGTACACCGGTCATGTAGACATGCTAAAATGTTATCAATAAGATTTTTAGTGCACAAAAATAAGGCAATAATTACTGGATAATTTCAACAACATTTTGTTTTTATTATGTTTTCATTCAACCGTGAATTGATAGGTATCAATTGCAAAAGTTGCAAACACCCTTCCATGAATGAAACATGAATTCGTCTGCATTAAATCAAATTCACCGCGCAAATGATGTCAAAACTACAGTTTCTGCCATTTTCACCTCTTGCTCACTCAAGCATGAAATTTGGTGCACAACTCATTTGGCATGTTTGGTAACGAAAAAAATTTATGTTGCATGCCTTCAAACGAAGAAAACTTAAAGTATATTACAATATCACTGCATCAAATTCAAGGTACGAGGCTTGTGAACTTTAAAAAATGAAAATTTTGCATATTTGTCGTGTTCACTGAAGCGTGACTGAAGGGTTTGCCCTGAATTTTCCAGGAAATATAGCTGAGAAGTGTAGCTACATGAGTCTGTATTCAGATTTCATCAAAGTTTTCTGATCGAAAAAAATACAGGGGTATGCTTTGGGGGGAACTTATTTTTGGTTTTGTGTTTATATACGGTGAAGCATGAAGACAGCATTTGCATAATAGTTTTTAATAATACGCATTCTTTTAAGTATTATATGACTGAGGACCTTAGTTTTAGACACATATTTCAATCTACGCATACACCAATTATGCATATCATATTTGAAAATCATCCAATTGTTTCATGATCTATAGATATTTCAGTTTTTTGCTAGATTACTTGAATTGAAATTTTTGACTTGTTGGTTCAGTACAAGGACATTGTAATGTATATTAGATTCTATATGGTATTAAATTTGAACTTATACGCGCCTGGTGAATGTGTTGGCTAAAAGGGAGCAAAGGTATGTTAACAGTTGTTTGATGACTGGTATGACCTGAGAAGTATGACCATCTAAATTTACGACCCAAGGTATTAGTTAAAGAGTTAAATGTTATTGACAGCAGGTTTTAGTTCATCATGTACATCATTTCAATGACTTAAGATATCATTTCTATTCACAAAAGGATTCTGCTTTGGAACAATTATTCAAAGCTGTTCTCGCCATTGGCGTAAATCCCTGGGGATGGGGTGTGGTGTTATAACCCCACTTTTTCAAGAGGGGGATGGCGTGTACAAACATACCTCACTTCTTAAAAAGGATATAATGTTGTAATCAATTAGTTGTTGAAATGTTTAATAAATCTATCTGATCATAAACGATGGTTATAGTATAGTAGAATTTCTATTCGAAAATTATTAAAAACCAGAGATAGGATACATGGGTGTCGATCCCTTCGGAGGGTGGGGGGGGGGGGGGGGGATCGGGGATGTATTCCCCTAATATTTCAGGTAGGGTATAGTATGGCCTGTATTATCATCTCCCAATATCCCCCAAAACTTCAGAAAATGACATGATAAAATGATAAATGATAATGGTCGGGAGGAGGAGGAAGATGATAATGATGAAGATGAAGATGACGATAATGATGACGATGTTGATTATTTTTGTAGGATTGTCATCGATCCACATCGTCATACTTTTTCTTTTTTAAATTTTTCATTATGATTATGATTTCTAAAATCAAGAATTAAAAGAAAATAATGGGATTTAGCAAGTAAGTATTTCCTTGAAAAAACATTCAAATGCTCTGAAATGTGATTTTTACTGAGGGTAATTTTAAAGTACCACCTGGGGGAGGAGATACTCTCCCATAGTGTACATTTGCATTGGAGACAATTTCCTGGCTAATGATTTTCGGGAGAATAGCTTACACTCTTTTTCTTTCATAGAAGATTTCTTTTTATGAGGAAGGCTTAAGATTTTTCGAAGGTGTTTTGTATGCATAATCATTCGCTGTACCCCAAACACTAAAGCCTTTAATACGAATAGAAAACTGTTTCTAAAATAGCACAAATTACTTATTGAAAATATTTTTTCTTTGCAAAACGTTTTCATTTTAATATCAATTTTTTGTTGTTCAAAAACAAGCCCCTATTGTATATGAAATATTATAAGAAGAGATGAATATGATCTTGTGTTTGATATGAGGTTTTTTTTAAGGCGTTGAACAGCGATTCAGTGTTTCACTGAATGATTCAAAGCCACACCCTCTCTCTCTCTCTCTACATATATATAAGTGTAACAACAATGCCTGGCTTCAAATATCTGAAACTATTAAACAGAACTCACCTATTAGCCGAATAAAACAGCTGAAAATTAAAATATATAACGGAATGATCCAGTGTTGGTATAATGGCGGCTATATATAACGGAATGATCCAGTGTTGGTATAATGGCGGCTAGTGGCGTAAGCGTAATCGTAGTACATCCCATAATTTCTGTTCAAGAATATTCTCTAGTGAATGCTTTGGTGATTTATTGTTTAATAAGTGAATATTTCAAATCCATTCAGGACGCATAATCATGACTTATCGTCAATGAAACCCTTTACAATATGCCATAAATGATATCTTTTATTACGTTATTAAGGAAGAAACTAATTATATACCACTAATCCACAAATCCAACTAATCAAACAAATTGTTAGCGTGTTGGTAAGGCATATAATTTCTCATTGAAAACATGATGGGGTAGGGAGCTTATTGTTTCCGCTACAGAAGAATAAAATGATGAGGTACGATTAATTGACAGATGTTGGCTATCTCGGCTCCATGGCTACTTATAATCTGCTGGCACTATTGTTAACATTCTATTCAAAGGATCCACGTATTTTATACATAATACCCCTCCTTCCCTTTCTATGTTTCTTGCCAATATCACATTTTCTGTTTAAAACCCCTTTTATTCATTCATGATTGAACAAACCGTCCTGTATTTTTATAATGTTACCTTAAATACAAAGGGTCAAATGATAAATTTACACAGAAGAAAAAAAGATTAAAACCTGAAAAATAACTGAAGAAACATCATCTTATCTATTGTGCTCATTATGCGTGTAATGTCCGACCAAAAGATGACCTAAATTTTCATGTCATTTTCTTTTTTTTATCGTTACTATTAAACCAGAATGGAAGTCGCGGCGGTAGCTGCAACCATTGCGCCAATTTCTACTTCCCTACAGGTTAAAGGTCTACACACCCTTTGGGAAATTACAGATGCTAAAAATGACCAGGTTTTCGTTTATGAGGCCCAAGAGGCAAAAATTTCATTTGAATTTAACCCACTGGCTACTGGAACCGGGTGGCCCCTGTATTAAGCCATGGGAATGAGAGAATTCAGCTGTCAACAGGTTAAGGGTACTAATCATAGGAATGCCCTGGTGTCTTGTAATACAAATTACACTGATGAATAAAGCAACTCTACCTTCACTGAACTGTTTATGAAATGACGTTGGCGTGTCATTATATTTATTGATTTCAATATTTCCGAACAGGGGATTTTTTTTATGAAGCACTATGTGAAAAGATTCACACAAAAGCACGAGGTATATTATTATGTTTTTGTTAACCATTCATCGATGACGCGCTGCCATGCTGTGGTTTCTCTAAAAAAAGGACAGTGGGAAACCCCGCGCTTCGTATGGAACTCTCTTGTTATCTTGTTCATCCCTCTCTTTCTCTCTCTCTTTCCCCTCCCTTTGTGTGTGTGTGTGTTTTTTTTTATGGGAAAAGCTTAAGATTTTTTCAACACGCGCATGTGCGCATAATTAACATTCGCTTACTGCAAAATATTTTTGTATATTAGAAATCGGTTTCCAAATGGCACAAACGACCTATTGAAAAGATTTTCTCTA
Source organism: Echinometra lucunter (assembly GCA_029962745.1). Taxonomy (NCBI): domain Eukaryota; kingdom Metazoa; phylum Echinodermata; class Echinoidea; order Camarodonta; family Echinometridae; genus Echinometra; species Echinometra lucunter. The sequence goes on along the minus strand of JAPZVO010000025.1, from coordinate 49,071 downwards.
TGCTTTTTTAATTCCCATGTAATATTTGGAATATTTTCTGGTGTAGTCTTCAGTTTTTTATATTTTACGAAAATGTGATATATTTTTCAAACATGTATGTTACTGCTACGAAACCCTTTACCAGATGTCACATACCACAAAGACAATGGAGATGTAGGAAAGGCATGTTTCTGATAAAATGAGGAAAGTAACGGTGTAGAGCTTGCGAAGAGGAACAAACGACGAAGAATTGCTTGTTTGCCAGGTGCCTTGACTGTTCCAGATGTTGGCTATCGCAGCTTTCCATCTACTTACAGCATGTCTAGCTCTGGCTATTAGCAACATGATACCACTATTGTTAGCAGTAAGCCTATTGAGTGGGTCTGTGTATGCTATGTGTATATGTGGGTGTAGGTGGGTGTATATTTCCATTTCCTTCTCTTTTCCTATTTTCTGTATCTTCACTTATTATGAGGTTTAAAAATCGAAAATTGACTTATCTTTAAGATTTTAAGAACAATTTCACAACAAACAATCCACGACTTCCTAGGCATAAATCTCTTATACTTTTCCATAATGGTAATTAATGAGAAATTAAGCATAAGGATATGGAAGGACCCAGGTACTCCAGAATGTATGCATTGTGGTAACTAAAACTAATTTAGCTTTAGCTGATATACTTGTACGTAGTAAGAGAATAGGAGCTGAAGATGTAGCTCAATACCTCTCCAAATTACTATCAGAATATTCAAGGTAAAATTTTTGTGTCAACTCGACAGTCTTTTCACAACGTCATCCTTTCTACCATATGAATCATTAACAATATCATCCTCATCCACATCATCCTCGTCCATATCATCCTCATCCTCCTCCTCCTCATCATCATCATAATCATCATCACCATCATCACTGTCACTATCTAAGCGGAGGGCCAAAGTCAAATATCTAGCTTAGTTCTTGAGTTCGTTCCACCATCTTTACAAACTAAGTAGACCATGCTCATTTTCAAGCTAAAAGCATAACGAACAATATTTAAGAGGTCTACCTCAAAAAATTTGTTGCGAAAACCTCCAAATCCAAGATGGCGTCCAAAATGGCCACCATTTTCACGGAATTTGAATTTTTCAAGATAAAACTTGATAGAATTATCCAATTGCAACGAAATTGGTCTCATATGAAAGAGAATTAAATTCCCTACAGTTTGATGCCATTTCGGTCGAAATTTTAAGTTAAAAAATGTGTTTTTTGACATTTTTTCTAAAAATTGAAAATTTGCACAATACATGATTGAGCGTAAATCGAGGAAAAATTGCAGCATTGTTTTGGCACCTTCCAGAAAACTTTCCTTATATATAATAAACATCTGTGGAAAATTAAAAATTAATGCCATCATCCGTTCTAAAATTATAAAGGCTCAAACTTGAAATTTCATATTTTATAAATATCTCTTCTTGCACATGTTTCTGTTAAAATCCCATAGACTCTAATGTATTAATGTGCACTTGCCTTATGCAAAACCTTATTGCTCTACAAACCAAGTAGACCATGCATGTCTTTGCAATTATTTAACCGTTCGTAACTAAGCTTGGATTGCAGATGCTCTGTAGGGACTTCATTTTCGTTCGGGGTCAAAGGTCACACATCCAGGTCACAGTTCAAATGAGGTCAATGTTAAAATTTACCTGTAAAGTTTCTACTACGGTTATTAACTTTCGAAACATTAGCCCATCTGTAACCTAATTTGGATTGTAGATGCCTTAGAGGGATCTCAATGTTTTTTGGAGGTCAAACGTCAAACATGTAGGTCAAAGGTCAAATGAGGTCAAATGTTAAAATTTTCCTAGAAGTGTCTAATACTGCGATTGGTAACTTTAGAACCATAAGACCATTTGTAACCAAACTTGGATGGGAGATACCCTATGGGGACCTCAGTGATATTCGGGGTCAAAGGTCAAGTATGTAGGTCAAGGGTCTAATAAGGTCGAATATTGATCGATATTGCAAATTCGGTATATTCACAAAATACATATAAATGAATTTTTGCTTCAATACCATGCAATATGATAATTTTCAAAAAAATATTATCTATAGGTCTAATTATTTGGGGAGAACAATGAGATAAAAGACAACATACCCTGGGGCTAGTTCGCCCATTTTTGACGGGGCATGTACACCTGGGAGGGGCGAACATACCCCACCATACAATATGAATAGTTCTGCCGACTTGGGGGTATGTGCCCAATCGTGCCTCACCCCCCTCGACTATGCCACACTCAGGTTAATTTTGTTCTCAAATTTTTGTTTAGATTTGGAAGGGGCTACATACTAAACACTCGACCGATCGTTGCCAACCATTACACCTCTGCTTGCCGACCCCCCCCCCCCCCTCTTTTTTTTCAATTTCTAGCCATCCATTTGGGGAGCATATGCATCCTACACTACCCCCTTTAGCCTCTGCTTGGGTTCAGCTTTGTTGTTCCCATTCAGTGTTAGAATGCATTTCGTGATGTTTCAAAACAGTAAAATTTGTTTCAGGTTAACTTCCTTGACAGGGAGAACCTACCCTCCTAACAGGCCGAACCAAGGCAGTTTTGCCCTTTGGTCAAAATCTACTTTGTTATTTTTTGTAAAACTATGTGCCTGACCCCAGCGAAAATCGTGCTATAAGCTAGCCAATACCACTGCCCCTCAACATGAAAAGACACGGTCTCCGTGCTTCTGGAGTTCCGTCTCTAGAAGAGAAAGAAACTACTTGAACTACGCTAGAATAACCTTAACCTCCTGGTATATTGGTTCTTTCATGAGTTGATAATACATTTTTCTGTGCATTTGAAGTGGTTCTTAATCCTAATATTAACTGAACCTTGTAAAGTTCTGGTGTTTCACTTTTGAATATGATCCAGATGACTTGTTTAGAAT
>JAPZVO010000025.1:3519-45673 GCA_029962745.1 Echinometra lucunter | reverse complement strand
ACAAATTATCTTTCCATCAGAAATTATGGTATCCGTGGATAGCATCATAACTGAAAACGAACGAGGTCGAACCCCATATGTCAATCATTTGACGTCAAAAACATTCTCGGGTCGCTGTGGTTCTAAGTTCTCATTGGAAATATGTCTTTTAAAATAATCTTTACAGTGTTTAAATTTCTTACATAAAACAGTTTTTTAGCCTGACGATTTCACTGATTAATCATGTAATGTTGTTAAAGTGTTGTAGCATATTGTAATAGGTATGTAAGTTCGAAACTCATTCAGGCATTCTCTAAGAGACCTAGGAGGTTTCAAAGTCAATATTTGCTCTAAAGGAAACCAACACCCTCCAAGATAAAAAAAATTAATGTTTTCTCCACAAAAATTTTGGATAAGAACAATGAAAACTGTGTTCCTCAAGATAATAAGAATAATATGATTCGTGAAATAAGAGTTGTCCACAAATCATATCGCCCATATAAGTGTCAAACATAACATTTCATGATGTAGGCATAACTTTCTTATTCCGTGTCCGATTCGTTCAATTTTCCTTGATCTGTTTTATTCTGTCTTTTAAGCTTTGATTTAAAAACTACTTGACTTGAGCGTGTTGATTTCCTTTAGTAACTTTTGACAGTTGTTTATTCTTTGGTTTAAACTTGAAAGACCTTCAATGGCAGAGTTGTTCCATGCCAAATATTAATCCGTGTGTGATTATCTTTGTTGTCTGTTACCTTTCTGCTATTTGTATGGACTGTTGACAAGTTTGAACGACACTTCATTCATCGCTGTTTTACACTGTTGTTCTTATCCTCTTCTCGGGAGGGGGGGGGGGGGGTCATGAAATATGTTGCTGTATACACAAGCGTGACCCCCCAAATGCGTGAAAAGGTTAGCGGGTTTTATTTTGTTAGGGTTAAGGCACGTGAAAAAGTGTGACACATTTAGGGTTACAACCGGAAAAAAAAACACGAAAATAAGGATAAAGGGTATTTTTCAAAATTCAAACATTATGTTCAATAAACAAGTAATTAGGGTGTATTTTTTAAGCGCGAAAACCTGACAAAAGATATGATTTCATCAGTGGATAATACTTGTTTAAGGTTTTGGAAAACTTGTAGTCATGCGTGTTTACTGTGATGATCTGACTGTCCCGTGGGCCACTTCTGGTTCTCTTTTCTTTGCAGTTTGCAATGGCAGGTGACATTTTGACTGACAGTTTCGTTCTTGAGCTATCTCAGGAGATCAATAATGGATCAGTCCCTGCACGAGACCTAGCCATTTACCTGGATTGAAAATAGCGGCGGGTAACAATGCCATGATGATGGGTTTTGTCCAATTAAATCCAGGAGGAGCCACAAGTGATTTACTTTTCAAATACAGATTTAAACACGGAAAGGGTAAAGACAGCGCCCTGAGACTAAGGAGTATATTCGTCGAAAAAGGGATGGATGACCCGGCCACTCTACTCGAAAAAGGTACGTAAGTTAAAGCCTTCTTAGAATCAGTCGATTCTGCTAACAACGTCCCGTATGATTTTGAAGTAGGCAATAAGCCTCCCCCCATCTGTCTTGGGGATATTGTTATAGGGTTGTCTTATCATGACCAATGCATATAGATCTAATCACATTAGGTTTAATGGCAGCATCAATAACATGGAACTTCAAGTTGTACCTAACAATTGCAGTGACAAATATTCTTTGCCCTAAGAAATCATTGTTAAAAATGACCTACCATGTTCGTCCTTATGGCAAGCCGTTTTGCTATTTGAATTAAAAAAGACGGCCTTGCAAGACTAGCATGTACGGGGTGGCCCAAAAGAACGGAACACCTTTAATCCCTAATTTCAGTGAGATGAATGACATAATGTGATAACTGGTTCAAAAGAAAATTTCTGTTCCTTGAAAATGACACTAAAGTCATTAATTTTGGCTTATGCGTTCAGATGTTAGGGCTCATTCCGTGAGGCAATGTCATTTTCAAAATTTGCTACTTTTGCGACTGAAATCATGTGAGATGAAGGGAAAACCTTCCACCTGACGGTATTCCATAGAAACGGCTCGCTGCCTTAATAATCTCCCTCGTTTTCATTGAAAGGAAAATAACCACGGGTTTTTTTTTTCAGGCAAGGAGCCGTTTCAATGAATGCCGGGTGAAGGACTTCTTTCAAGTAACAGGAATTCGGTCGCTAAGGCAGTACATTTTGAAAATTAAATTATCTCACGAAACGAGCCCCTAACATCTAAACGCCGTGAGTCAAAATGATGATTCTGGTGTCAATTTACTTGAAATAAATTTTCCTTTGAATGTAGTAAATAATACTCTCCTTATGTCATTCATCTCGCTGAAATGAGGATACAGGTGTTCTGTTCTTTTTGGGCCACCCTGTATAGAGCATCGCGGCAAAGGGAACGCGTGAGAATGTATGAATTGTAAATAACATTCTTTACCCTGCATGCGAAAGCCTCATCAGCATCACTGCTTTTCTTCCAGGGGGAAGAAAAGAGAAACATTCCATTTCATACGGGTATCCTACTCCTTTCACCCATTCTGTTCTGGTTTTACGACGTCATTTTCTCCACCAAACCCCTCCATTCTGGTGTAGATTCACAATTTTAAAGATTAACTTCAAGTCTTTTGGCTAACCAAAAAAAAAAAAAGAGTACTGATGTATAAAACAGAGAAAGAGAAGAAAGAGAGTTGTTTTCACATTAATGTGCATTTTTTCTTTTCTTTTAACTCCTGTTTCTAGAATTTAGAAGCATAACATTCGCTACCCTAGCCGTGCCGATACAGTAATAGATGAAACTCTCCTCTACCTCCGTTCCTCGTCACCACCCAGGTAGATAAATAATGATACCATTGGCTGTAAATCCCGGGGGGATGGAGGGGATATATCCCCCACTTTTTGGAGAGGGGGGGGGGGTATGGCGTGTAAAACTCTCCCCCCACTATTTAAGGAAGAAAATATATTTTTTGATTAATCAGTTAGTAAATGTTTGATAATCTGTCATAAACAACAACCCATTCATATTCTAGAATTTCTATTTGAAAATATGACTGAAACCAAAAGTGGTTATTTTTGGCTCTCTCGCTTCGCTCGCTCATCATATTTCAGAATTCTATTGAAATTTCTATTTGATCTATTTATGATAATTTCGAGCAGTGCGTCTAGCAAATTAGCAGACGAAAATAAGCAGATATATTTTCTCGGTGATTTATGTTAACTTTTCTTCCATTGCATCAGAACAATCTCTCTAATAGGTTTCTGCAACTGATGAATTCATATGGATTTTATTCTTTCATTAATAGGCCAACTAGAATTAACAGACACTCCTCAACCTAATTGATAACATATTTTTCTAATATACCCGACAAAAACGACAACTTGAGGATTGCTGTATTCCGGAAGTATCTGATCACTTACCTATATTTGCTGTGTGTGTGGAAAATCATTGACTCGTTTTAAACCACCACAAATTGATGTATCGGAAAGAAACCCCTCGTAATATTGAAATGTTTAAAACAAGATTTATTATTCGAAGAGGGAATGATATCCTGAATACAAATGATTTGAATACTGCGTATGAAAATTTTAATTCAAAGCTACAATTCTATTACAATAAGAACATTCCACTTGTAAGAAATAAACGTAAACGTAATACACCTATAAACCCATGGATAACGAAAGGTATACTTAAATCTATAAAAAAAGAAACCGACTTTATAACAAACATTTGAGGAACCCTACGGATGCAAGTCTAGTTGTTTACAAACGTATCGTAACAAATTAACCAAAGTTAATTCGTTTTTTCTCGCAAGTTACACTTCTCAAACAAATTACAAAGAGGTAAAATCCAACTCAGGAGCCAACATGGAAGTTATAAAAGAAATTATGGGTACAAAAAATTAGACTATACCTAAAGATAACCTTACTTCAATGGTAACAAACTCACAGATTCTAACGACTATGCCGATTGCTTTAATTCTTCTTTACTAATATTGGTCCTCAACTTGCCACCCAAATTACTACTCCGAATAATGCTCATTTTACTGAATTCTTTTCAGAACCGATTCAAGACTCTTTATTTTTAAGACCGACAAACCCGAATGAAATCATTAATATTGCTAATCATTAAATTCTTCGAAATCCAAAGGTCATGATAAAATTATTACTTCACTTTTAAAGGAAATAATCCATTCATTGTGATCCACTAACACACATATTTAACCAGTCTTTACAATCCGGTATTTTCCCAGACTTGTTAAAATAGCCAATGTAACCCCCAATTTTCAAAAAAGATGACCAACATGAAATCACTAATTACCGTCCTATTTCCATTCTCCCTAGTATATCAAAAATCTTAGAAAAAAAATTGTTTATAATAGATTATATAATTTTCTAAACTTCCATAAAATATTAAATCCAAACCAGTATGGTTTTAGAAAAAATCATTCCACGGATCTAGCTCTGGTTCAGATATATGATAAAATTACAGAAGCCATGGCCAAAAAAGAACACATTATTGGTATTTTCTTAGACCTTAGTAAAGCGTTCGACACTCTTAATCATGATATATTGTTTTCGAAATTGTATTTCCTGTGGGGTTCGGGGCTCAGCGCTCTTATGGTTTAAAAGTTATTAAGCAACCGAAAACAATATGTTACTTTTAATGGTATTAATTCACGGTCTCTTCTAATCAAATGTGGTGTCCCCCAGGGATCTATCCTGGGTCCACTTCTGTTTTTATTATACGTCAATGACATAATCAATACACATCATCATTGTTATCTTTTGTCCTATTTGCAGATGACACTAACATATTTTATTCTCATAAGAGCTTAAGTCTCTAGGAAAATATCTTGAATGCCGAATTAATAAAAGTTTCGAAATGGTTCAAATGCAATAAACTTTCTCTCAATATTCAGAAAACCCATTTTATACATTTCAAGCATAACAATATCCATGTGAATAATAATCCAATTAATATTAACATTGACAACAATACAATTGAAGAAAGAAGAGTTCGAAATTCCTGGGTGTCATTATTGACGAGAATTTAACTTGGAATGATCACATAAATCATGTTACACTATGTATTTCTCGAGGCGTCGGGAATTATTCATAAGTTAAAGTTTATGTTACCACGAGTAACTCTGTTTTTACTATACAATACACTAATACTTCCTTACATAACATATTGTAATATTGTTTGGGCCCATTGTGGAACTACCAAACTCAACCCTATTCTCACCTTACAAAAGCGGGCTCTTCGTATCTGTACAGGATCGTCTTATTTTTCTCATTCTGATCCACTATTCTTTAAGCTCAAAACATTGGTTTCTGATTTGAATGTCATGCAAGTTGCAGTTTTTATGTTCAGATACAAAAACAACCAAACTTCCCTCTTCATTTCAAAATTTATTTAATCTGAACAGTACAATTCACACATACCCTACCCGTATTTCTGGAAATTTTCACCTCACAAACCCAAAGTTATTAATAAACTCATAAATCAATTAGACACCATGGCCCTGACTTATGGAACAATTTACCCGCAACTACAAAAATGTGTTCCTCACTTTATTCCTTTAAAGCCACTATGAGCGCAACCTAATATCATTGTATTCAAATCCGCCATATTGACTATACTTGTACTTATTTTTATATTATTCATCTATTTTAATCTTACATGAATTTTGACCCCTCCTCCTTTAATGCACTTGCACTGTACCCTCATGACCTCTTGTTAAAAATGTGTAAGTTTTACATGTCGCTTTTTTTACCTTTAGGCCGTCGTCAACATCAAGCAGGTCGCTCATGACGACGGTCTCCTGCGTTCTGAAATTTAGTTGAATAATATTTTTCATATACTTTTTTATATTCAGAAAGAGATTGTAAATGATACGTGTGTCTAAATGTATATATATGAAAATCTATGTAATAATTGATTATGTTGTATTGTGTTGAACATGTTGAACGCAGAAATAAATTTCAAGCAAACAAAGCAAACAAAATGCGATTGAAAACCAGAAAAGTGGTTATTTTTGGCTCGCTCGCTTCGCTCGCTCGCAAAACAAATATTAAAATGTGTATAAGGGCGTCTGTGCGGGTGGGTGAGGAGGTGTGAGGGGGTGTGTTTATACTTAGGTTTATACTTAAGTATGAGATCGACAGAAAAAAAAATGGTCAAAAAAGTCGATCATCCCCCCACTCCTCAAAGTGGATATACGCCGGTGGATGATACAGTACTTATTTTAAAACTAACAATAAGAAATGGGAGCAGACAATAAATGCCTTTCCATGTACTTTTTGATATTTGCCTTTCTACAAGAAATGATTTCTAAGGACAGCAGTAATTAATTCATTTATTCCTTTTATGCAGCGAAGGGGCTCGTTAGTTTTATTTTGCATGGATCCAACCGGTCAGGAGGCCAAGAAAGCATGTTACGTGCTTGACTAAAAATTATCCTAAACTTCATATTAAGAGGCGGAGGCCGCAAGTGCAAATGGGACCTCTAGTAAAGTGCACATCCCACTCATATATATGTAGTCTATGTTTTATTCATTAGAGAAATACTAATACTAAATATATTTCGATTTTCTTCTTTATTATTACTGTCAGGTACCGAGTCTGAGGAGGAACCAGGAGAACCCACAAAAAGAAAAGTAATCAACGCCCCTGAAGACACCGCTGAGACACAACAAACCAACGAACCCCTTCGACCAATCAACAAAACCCCAACCGACAAACCTTGATAAACCACCCTCTAGCACGAGTAGGAATACTTCGTCATGTTCGTACTGGACTGTCATTGCCATCATCGTCGCTATAACTGCTATTCTCTACATGTATTTGCGTTACATATTCATGAATATAATCTAGTTCAAATGGCGATTGGGTCTCTCTTCCACCCACGATGCCTAATGAACATGATGAAGGTCTGTATAGAAATGTGTATATACTTGTATGATAAATCATATTCCTGAATATAAAGCACTTATCATAACACTTGGAATGGAAAGGCATTTTGGAGAATTCCCGTTTTATTTATACCTTAAACTATTTTTCAGTGATGTTGCTCATTGTTTGCGATAGGAGACATAGGACCCATAGGAGCCATTCTTTTTCATTTTCATTTTCCACTCTCTTTGATTATTTATTTCTTTTCTGTCATTATATATTTGACATTCACATTTCTATTTTTTTCTGATTATATGTTATTATACTTTTAATCTTCTGTGGTGGTCTTATTCTTTATCACTGCATACAATTCAGTATAAAATGCCTGTCAAACATGGTTAGGATTATGTTGTAGTGATCTTTATTTGCATATTTGTGAGGGGGTTTCTTTTCATATTTCTTTTTTTTTTCATTTGCTGAATGCTAATGAATCTCAATATTGTTCTTTCTACATTCATAATTTTCAAATAAACAGAAACACACATTAAATCATTACCATAAGATGAAAAACACTGCACAAATGTCAAAACTGTATGCCTATTCATGATATTGTATGCCAAGACTCTTCCCACGTCATGTCCGGTGCGAAGTGGAATGCTGTTTACACGAATTTGAATGTTGTTTACACAGATTACATAATTTAATGATCTTTCTGCACTTTTGTATTCTAAAAATAGTAAATCGCATGCTAAAAAGAATCAAATTGAACAAAAATATTTGCTTTTTAAATTTTGATCCACATTGTAAATCAATTTCGCGTGGAACTGAATGAAAATATCGTTGATTCCGTTGATAAGTACACGAAGATGGGCGGGAAAACCTATATTAATATCAAAACTTCAACTCGATTAAAGTCCAAGCATTCTATTGTGTTACCAGTGATGTAACATGGGTACATGCGTAAAGCTGTATATAATTCCGAGAGTTATGAAATAAAACTTACCAAAAAATTACCAATTGATACAAATAAGTAAGCATGGTAAGAGTATCTTTCAAGTGAAAAGACTTTTACAAGTTTTTTTGTTAGGCTTTTTACTTTCTTCGAATATGTTCTTACTTCAGTTCTTGGCTAAAACCATGACAATGACCATGATAATGCAGGATGCTGTTAACCCATTCGTGACAGGAATTATTTAAAGCCTGATTTGATCAGCTTTTATTCTTCAATGGCAACACCAACATTTTAATTTTATTGCTACAATTTTCTTATAAAACGTCATGTATCTGAAATGAATATGAATTGACAGAAATTATGATTAGAAGTCAAAAAGTTGCCAATTTGCATGGGAAAGCGGTGATTTTAAACTTTCTATCACATTGCCAATTTAAGGATTTTAAGGCTTATTTTCCTTTAAAACATTTTCAGCATCAAACAATGAATATTGACGCAACCAAAATGGGCACAGTAAGTGTAGAATTTTTTGCTCTTTCTGCTCATGTATTTGATATGATTTTAGGGCTTTGAATATAAAGTATTAGACCAAACCACAAAATGTGGACCTCTGTCACGAATGGGTTAAGGCCATTGTAATTATGAGGGAAACTGTTAAGTTATCCTGAATGTCTGACTGTTATGAAAACAAATACCGTCAGCTCCAATTTGTAATGTTATGAAATAATCAAGTGCAAAGATCTACCTGGAAACACATCCCCTAAAACAGAGAGAATAAAGACAAAAAACATTTTAAATCACAATTTGGTCTAAACAATTTTAAAATCTAAGTTTACATTTCAAATAGTAAAGGATTTCAAACAGAGGCTGTCGAACGTTTTTTTTTTTGGGGGGGGGGGAGGTGGGCCGTAAAAAAGATATTTGTAGCCCCTTTTCAAGTCTACTTCAATGATAACCATAATAATGATGATAACAATAATAATAATAATAATAATAATAATAATAATAATAGTAATAATAATAATAATAATAATAATAATAATAATAATATTAATAATAATAATAATAATAACAATAATAAATAAATGATAATAATAAAAGGATGTGTGTGTGTGTGTGTGTGTGTGTGTGTGTGGGTTGGCGGGTGTGTGTGTGTGGGGGGGGGGGGTCATAAAACATTTAACTGGCTAGTTCCGCAGCCTATGCCAATAGCAATACTTTTCATTTGACTCTCCTAATAATGATGTTCTGTACCGTGTTCCTATGGCGATTGCTAAGAAATACTCCATTCTCATAGTCCTCGAAGCTCTACCGATTATCACTTGCCTTTATACAGAACTAATGTTGGTATGATAAGTTTTTTTTATAGTGGATGCAAGAACTGGAATAAATTACACCCAGATAAAGTCAAGTCCATCCTTAAATTCACTCAAACGTAACTACCACATTTACCGAAGTAATATTCGGCTCTTTGTTTGGCATTATACCTTGTCTATGTTGGGCTTGTCCTGATTGATTAACTTCTATTATAAATCGTTATTATCTTTATTTTTATTATAAAATGTTATATTATAAAATCATATCCATTCAATATGCCCATCTTTATGTATATGATACTGTATCTTAATACTAAAGGTGGCGGCTGTTTATAAAGCTTTTTGTTTTTCTTGCTGTCTCCTCTATCTTGTGATTTTATACTTTGTAGCTTCATTCATAAGTATTTTTAAACTAATGACGGAAATAAATTAAATGAATGAAACTTACACATCGAAACCATATCTTGATAAACTTGTCACACCAAAATCATCGGGATTGCTGTGAAACGCTTGATAATGATTGTGAAACTTTCCATGCGAAACTTATTTGGACAGAGCGTCAACGCCTGCCAGTGGCACGAGTTAGAATAGATGAAGGGCGAATTATTTCTTTCGTCGTAGATTATATGCCCTATAATGATAGAATTCAGTGTAAAAGAAGGGGCATGTCAATTTGATATCTTTCTTGTTCAGTTCAGTTTAAACAAATTTATTTCCAATTATTCAGATAAAGAGCAAAATGATGAAACAAGAAATTGACATTCATGGTATTGATAACAAAATATGACATAATATACAATCATCGTAATTACGTAAATAATTGAAGGACACATCTCTAAAAGCAAAAGGGATCGATTAATAACATGGCACAACGGTTTTGATATTCATCGAATAGCACTTGTAATTACCCTTGGACTGAATTCATCTAAACCTGCAGATTTGTTATTTTTAAACGAGTTAACAATGTTACATATTTCATTTTTGTCTGAAGGATCTAAAGATAAAGGATAGTCAGGAGGAGTGTTCATGTATGTCCGAAAGTCAGTACTACACTGTGGTATATTATTAGCAAGAGTCGGACAAATATTAGCGAAAAAATTAATAAATGAATTACTTATGGATAAAGGATAAGTCACCATGATTTTATCAATGCTGAATGCAGAAACTGAGCACTCATGAACTTTCTTTTTATAAGGCTGTTTATGGTATCCCATGTACGTTTAATATTTGATTTATATCGCTGGAATTTGTCAGAAAAATAATTAGTCTTTGTCATCGTGAGTAGTGTCGTTAGTTTATTTCGATATTGCTTGAATTGCGACTCGTTTTGATGAGCCGGATTTTTAAGTACCACTTGTATAGCTTGTTATGTTTGATAGATTGTAATAAACCGTTTACCATCCAACATTGTATCTTCTGTCTTTGTTTCTTTTCTGTTTTAAGGTAAAATTCAAATCATACAGTTTACAGATTTAATGTGGTATATGCTATATTAGGATCTTCATTTATTATAACGTCACTTCAATCTACGTCTTGATTATCTTTCTTAAAATTGTCAGTGTTATTCTGGTTTACAACACGGTAGAAACTAGCATGATTTTTCTTCATCCTTGTACATACTCTAATGACACTTAATAATTTTCTGAAGGTATTTCCCCGTCTGCCTTTCTGCTGTATCATACGTTGCTCTTTTGTTTTAAATACGCTCAGTGTGTTATTGTATTGGAGCAAGTAAAGAACATTATCAAGTGAACCTACTACTCTTCACACCTATTTATTTCTGATGTACAGTTTTAATACTGGTACAATATACATAAAAAGCTTTCTTCCAAAAGGCGCTAATTCCACCTTTGTAACTTCAGAGAAAAAGGTATTTGTTTACGAATTTGTACTTGCGTCTATGGAAAAGTGATATTGAAAGGTACGTTTTTTGTTATTGCTGTCAAAATTTAGGTTAATAATTTTTTTCAAAAAACAAGTACCTGCCTGGTCAATGGTCTGATATCAATGACTCAATTTTCATCTGGATTTATGACATCTTCATTAAGATCAAAATATTGGTATCAGTGATATACCCAGAATATGATAAAAGAAGTGAAGACGTTTGATTTGAGTTTATATGACACCTGAATAGATCCCTGTCATTTGATTGGTTGTTTGATATTGATCATTTGCCCCATGCACTATGACGTCATCATTCGTGCAATTGTGGCTCCATTTGCCGTGCAATCTTGGATCCATACGATTTGCTCCATTGCACGAACGCCGAGAGCCCGGCACACTACGTACGTAAAACGCTTGCGTTTGAAATGTGCACAATGAACAGCGCGCTAGCGTATAGCGCTATTGATTCATTGCGATTAAATCTATTTTTAGGTGTCATATAAAACAAATAATGAATGTTTTTTCATTCGTGCAATGTACATTCTGTGAAAGATGAAATTATTGATCCATTCAACCCGGCTGCGCCTCGTTGAATGGATCATTTCATCTTTCACCTCATGAAATATTCTGTCCATTGCACTCATAAACATTCATTATCTGTATAACAATGAAAAGAGATGATTTTGAAATGTGTTTTTAAAAAAGTGACCGAGAGAGAGAGGGAGAGACAGAGAGACAGAGAGAGAGAGAGAGAGAGAGAGAGGCAGAGACAGAGAAAGAGGGAAAACGAGAATGATAGCAGAAGAGCGTAGAAAGCGTGGGGTTTCCCGCCGTTTTCGTAGACAGAGCAAACGAACGCCAACGCTGCCACTGATGAATAGTTAACAAAACATCATTGTGCTTTGTGTTATTTTGGGTACGACTTTTGCAATAGTACCCTGCATAGGCGGCAATCCTGGGGGGACGGGGGGACATGTCCCCCCCCTCGATTTTTTTCTTGGGGGATCGTCCCCCCTCGATTTTCAAATCTTAATATATAATTTTTCAACTTTGAGTCAGCTGACCAACTTTAGGCCAACCATTTAAATATGCTATAGGCCTAGAATGGATTTTGATGGCAAAATCAGGCTTCTTTTTATTATTTTCTGCAATAATTTTTGGCTCGCTCGCTTGGCTCGCTCGCATAATATCAATCATCCCCCTCTCACTTTTCGAAACATATTTTCGGCGGAGGCCTTCCGGGTTTCCGCCCCCCCCCCCACTCCTGACATGAAATCGCCGCCACTGGTACTTTGTCATAAAAATCCCCGTTCCATAAATGCATTGACACACTCATGCATGTCAACTCTAGTTTACCCAGAGAGTTTTCATGGAATGAGGGTAAAGTTAATCTATTTATCAATTTAGTTTGTATAAAAAGACCCGATGTGCATAAGTAATTATTCGTTGCCATTTCAATCTACATGGTATTTGCGAACCATTTGTATCTGTAAGTACGTTCTCTTCTTCCTTTTTCTCATTTATTAGAAATTAAGTTATTTATGATAGTAATAGGTATGATACATAAAATACAAATCTTAAGTATGATCGTATGCTGTTAATTAGAAGCAGAGGTACTATAACTCCTTCCTTGGACAATGGCACATTTTCTTTCTTCCCTTGTGAAGGCATCTATATTTCTTAATTTTAGGTTTACCTTACCGGGATATTCTGTTATTCCTGATGAATGACAGAGCTGACATCGATAGATGCTATAGCAGGCAGAGCATGTATAGCTATAGGAAGTACAAAAATAAATGAAGGCCTACACTTTGCTTAATGGAATGAGTGATGGAATTAATATGTTGAATAAATTTCCTGGAAAGGCTTGTTTGTTGCTTAGTGTCAAAAATTGATTCTCAAATACCAGGAAAGGGTGCGTTTGAGATGGCGAATATTGAAGACCTCACGCTGGCAGCTCTCGCCCAAGATATTGGCATAAACCCCAAGTTAAGCAAGCTCGGACTCCTTCTCGGCTTTAGCTTTGCAGATATCAAAAGATACGTCGCAAAGAACAACGCGGGAGGCAATGTCACCTGGCTTGGAACCCAACAGATGCTAGTGGACTGGCGAGAAAGAACACGACAAGATCAAAGGATTCAGCTGAGGGCGGCCCTGGAGAAAGCAGAAATAACCAATCTCGCTGAGAAATATTTCGATTAAGATTTCTACATCTACAACCCAATCAACATGAAAGCATAGCAGCCTTAGTAAAGGGTAACGAGCTGACATCGATTTACCCTTCATATAGAATTATTGCAGGTGTGAAGAAACCTGTATAAATGGAAGACATTAATTATTATGGAGGTTTTTCCTGAATGAGTATTTTAACACATGTCTTTAAACCTCGGTCATATCAGTGGCAAATGAAAGTAACCCTGCAGATCAACTATCACGTGCATGACAATCGTTGAGAGTGTGAACTTTTAATAATTTTTAAACATACTATGTATGTAACGTGGGCAATGTAAATGACTGAGAGTATCAAGAAATTATCTGTATTGGAAAATGCACAAACAAACATAACACCGAATTTCGATGAGTTATTCATGAATCTTGTGCACTCACTCATCGGGTTTTATCCATTTGCTGATCCAAATACTCGTCAAGACCGTGTGACTTCTGCTGTTAATAGCAGGTGCGAAAAAAAAATGAGTTCTGTACTGAAGTATTCTATAATGGTTATAATGGTGTTACTATTGCATATGAAAAATATTTTCCTCCATGCGTCAGCCTACCTGCATATTATACTGTCACCATGGTCATTATTTTAATAATCTTTTAATATCAAACGTAAAATAGTGCTTTGTGAAGGTCATGGAATTGTAAACGGATCTGCTCTCACATCAATCAACGTTGGTTCTACCGGTGTGAAATCTCGTTTTCAATAAGTTATTTCTGTGTGTAAAGCAGTTTTGTATAACTGAACAGGCCAACCCTGCAGTATAAAATAAACAAGACAAAATAGAATAATGATAATAACGACGAAAGGTTCTTCTTTGATTACGTTTTTACTGCTTGATTAATTATGTTTACACTGCGAGGAAATATGTAGATAAAATCAGTGGCGTACGGTCAACTCATGGGGGGGGGGGGGAGCACCGAGTGGACAAGTGTATGTGTTTGCATGTGTTTTTTTTTTTGCCAGCCGATGGGGGCACATGCCCCATGCCCCCACCTCACCCCTTGCTACGCCACTGGATAGAATCAGTCATATACAAATATGTTTTCCTGAGTTTGACCAGAAGCGGAAAGATACAGCATATTATCCAGACTATACACTGTCCCACATCTATTATGGTTCTTTTCATACGCTACTTCCTCATGTTCCCAGTGGATTTTGTTACAGAAATACTTTTTAATCGTCTCATCAGTACACAATGACATGATCATTATTTGGAAATAGTGTTGAAAGTGTATCTAAAAGATGCATGTACCACTTGAACTGATACTGAAACACGTTAAGGGGTTTCAATTCTCGCGCAGTGGCTATTTCAGTCAGCAAGTCAGCTTACATGAGTTAAAGCTGTTCGTATTGTATTTAGCACACAGATCGTGTTAGTCATATTAGTGATATGGATCAATGTCTGCTTTTTAGAAATTACGCCTTATCGTTTGACGTTGTACTATGCAATGATTAGTTATTAATATTGCTTGACCCCATTCGTATAGCAATGATAAGAAACTGCTCGTGGTCCAATCTCTGTCTCTATTCTTGGAAGAATAGTATTAAGACAGCATTCTATGTAGCATGTTCAGTAGATTGCTTATCATGTACAACCCTACTTACCTTTTCAAATTGGGTTCTTCCATATCCTGATGATTAATTTCTCATTAATTACCATAATGGAAAAGTGTAAGACAAACCAACTCACGAAAACATAATGTCACGTGAAGTGAATTTTTAAAAATCATTTATTTACTGCTACTTGGGACACCAAATAAAGAATATATAAACAAGTCGTATAGAGTTAAATTCAGATTTAATATTTAAATCTCTTTAATCTTTTCTTTCATTTGTTGTATATGAACATTCATGATATATACATATATGGATATTGAAATAATGACTATAAAACAGAACTTAACTTAGGCAAATAAAGTAGAATCAGGTCCATATTAGCCATCGTCTGTCTGGATGTGTCACGCCCCTCTCGGCCTCTGGCAGTCAGTCCAGTCCCTGGCCTCCGCAGCTGGCGCTGCTCCACTTGGCCCTTGGTAGTCGGTTCCTTGGCCTCCGCAGATAGTGTTGCCCCTCAGATCAGACTTTGACGATTACGGACGAGGTGGATTCCCTCAGATTAAGTTTTACTGCCTAAACTGAGATCTATGGTCTATCTTAGCTTCAGGGGGTTCTCCCTGATTAACTAAAATCAACCTCCTTATATACCCTATCGTAACTAAGAAAGCACTTCTAAAAATGTTAAGAACAGATGAGTGCACAAAGCATATGAAGTGAAATATTGTTGTTAGAAAAGAGACCTTCTGTGTATCTGCGCAACGGAATTAATTAAAGACTGCTATTTCCGACGCTTGTATAAAAATATGAAATCCACCTGACTTGGATGTAATAAACATTCTTAACACATGTATATACCGTATCTAAAACACGTGTGTATAATTAAATACATCAAATTTCTTTCCTGACAAATAAACAAAAGAGAAACAATGAGAGGAGGAGCAGGAGGAGGAGGAGAAGATTAAGAATAAGCAGGGGAAGAAGACCAAACCAACCAAACAAAATACCTTTGCAGGAAACGGACATTTCCCGCCGCGGCACTAATGTCCTTGGGCAAGATATGGATCTATATTTGCCACTCTCCACCCAGGTGTTAAGTGGGTACCCGGCAATTTCGCACCCGGCAGGATGCGAAAGTCATTGTGATTGCTTAGCATTGTGAGCGCCTGCAAAAGGCGCCTGGCTGGATTGCTCCCCATGCAGGGAGTGGATAAGGTGCATACATTGTGTGCGGGCTAGCCTGAATCCGATGACCGGGGTAATAATATTTCTGTAAAGCGCTCTCTAAGAGATGTATTAGGCGCTACATATATATCCAGAATATTATTATATAATTACTATTTACCTGATGTATATCTCAATGCATATGATGTATGAATTCTTCCTTTTATAAATTCCATTTCATTTTCCGTGGATTTTTTCATTTAGGCAACAGAAGAAAGTTTCTTTTCAGAGAAAATCTTTTCAAGAGGTTGTTTCTACCATTTGGAAACCCGGCGATTTGTAATATACAAAAATATTTTGCAGTAAATGAATGTTAATTATGCGCACGTGCACGTGTTGGAAAAAGCTTTTCCCACAAAAAGAACACATAGGGAGAGAGAGAGAGAGAGAGAGAGAGTGGGGGGGGGGGGGTGAAGAAGATAACAGGAGAGTATACAAAGCGCGGGGTTTCCCACTGTCCTTTTTTATAGAGAAAACACAGCATGAAAGGGCGTCATCGATGAATGGTTAACAAAAACATAATTCTATAACTCGTGCTTTTGTGTGAATCTTTTCCAATAGTGCTTCATAAAAAAAAATCCCCTGTTCGGAAATATTGAAATCAATAAACATAATGAAAGGCCAACGTCATTTCATAAACAGTTGAGTGAAGGTAGACTTGCTTTATTCATCAGTGTAATTTGTATTACAAAACACCAGGCGATAAAATAATCATTCGTTGCTGCTTCAATCTATATGGTATTTGTAACATTTAGCAAGTATAAATCTGTAAGTATATTTTCATCTTCTTTTATGAGAGATCAAGTTATTTCGGATAGAGATAGCCTAGTTGACATAGACAATATACTTATCATGCTTATATATGTTTGTGTGCTTTAACGTTGCAAATCAGATGGATAAAGAAACCAAGGATTTTCTGATGGGCATTCCTATGATTAGTACCCTTAACCTGTTGACAGCTGAATTCTCTCATTCCCATGGCTGAATACAGGGGACACCCGGTTCCAGTAGCCAATAGGCTAAATTCAAATGAAATTTTTGCCTCTTGGGCCCCATAAACGAAAACCTGGTCACTTTGAGCCTCTGTAATTTCACAAAGGGTGTGTAGACCTTTAACCTGTAGGGAAGTATAAATTGGCGCAATGGTTGGAGCTACCGCCGCGACTTCCATTTTTGTTTAATAGTAACGATAAAAAAAGAAAAAGACATGAAAATTTAGGTCATCTTTTGGTCAGACATTACACGCCTAATGAGCACAACAGATAAGATGATATTTCTTCAGTTATTTTTCAGGTTTTAATCTTTTTTCTTCTGTGTAAATTTATCATTTGTCCCTTTGCATTTTAGGTAACATTATAAAAATACAGGACGGTTTGTTCAATCATTAATGAATAAAAGGGGTTTTAAACAGAAAATGTGACATTGGCAAGAAACATAGAAAGGGAAGGAGGGGTATTATGTATAAAATACGTGGATCCTTTGAATAGAATGTTAACAATAGTGCCAGCACGTTGTAAGTAGCCATAGAGCCGAGATAGCCAACATCTGTCAATTAATTGTACCTCATCATTTTATGCTTCTGTAGCGGGAACAATAAGCTCCCTACCCCATCGTGTTTTCAATGAGAAATTATATGCCTTAGCAACACGCTAACAATTTGTTGCCGATTTGTGGATTAGTGGTATATAATTACTTTCTTACTTAATAACTTGATAAAAAATATCATTTATGGCATATTGTAAAGGGTTTCATTGACGATAAGTCATGATTATGCGTCCTGAATGGATATGAAATATTCACTTATTAAACAATAAATCACCAAAGTATTCACTAGAGAATATTCTTGAACAGAAATTATGGGATGTACTACGATTACGCTTACGCCACCAGTCGCCATTATACCAACACTGGATCATTCCGTTATATATATTAATTTTCAGCTGTTTTATTCGGCTAATAGGTGAGTTCTCTTTAATAGTTTCAGATATTTGAAGTCAGGCATTGTTGTTACACTTATATATATATATATATATATATATATATATATATATACATATGTAGAGAGAGAGAGAGAGAGAGAGAGAGGGTGTGGCTTTGAATCATTCAGTGAAACACTGAATCGCTGTTGAACGCGTTCGCCTTCATCTCTTCTTATTATATTTCATATACAATAGGGGCTTGTTTTTGAACACAAAAAGACTTGATATTAAAATGAAAACGTTTTGCAAAGAACAAATATTTTCAGTAAGTCATTTGTGCTATTATAGAAACAGTTTTCTACTCGTATCAAAGGCTTCAGTGTTTGGGGTAAAAGGAATGATTATGCACACAAAACACCTTCGAAAAATCTTAAGCCTTCCTCATAAAAAGAAGTCTTCTATGAAAGAAAAAGAGTGTAAGCTATTCTCCCGAAAATAATTAACCAGGAAATTTTCTCCATTGCAAATGTACACTATGGGAGAGTATCTCCTCCCCCAGGTGGTACTTTAAAATTACCCTCAGTAAAAAAATCACATTTCAGAGCATTTGGATGTTTTTTCTTTGGAAATACTTACTTGCTAAATCCTATTATTTTCTTTTAATTCTTGATTTTAGAAATCATAATCATAATGAAAATTTAAAAAGAAAAATTATGACTATGTGGATCGATGGTGATCCTACAATAAATAATCAACATCGTCATCATTATCGTCACCTTCATCTTCATTATCATCTTCCTCCTCCTCCCGATCATCATTATCATTTATCATTTTATCATGTCATTTTCTGAAGTTTTTTGGGGATATTGGGAGATGATAATACAGGGCATACTATACCCCACCTGAAATATTAGGGGAATACATCCCCGACCCCCCCCCCCCCTCCCAAGGGATCGACACCCATGTATCCTATCTCTGGTTTTTAATATAATTTCGAATAGAAATTCTACTCTACTATAACTATCGTTTATGATCAGATATATTTATTAAACATTTCAACAACTAATTGATTACAACATTATATCCTTTTTAAGAAGTGAGGTATGTTGGTACACGCCATCCCCCTCTTGAAAAAGTGGGATTATAACACCCCCCATCCCCAGGGATTTACGCCAATGGCGAGAACAGCTTTGAATAATTGTTCCAAAGCAGAATCCTTTTGTGAATAGAAATGATATGTTAAGTCATTGAAATGATGTACATGATGAATTAAAACCTGCTGCCAATAACATTTAACTCTTTAACTAATACCTTGGCTCGTAAATTCAGATGGTCATACTTCTCAGGTCATACCAGTCATCAAACAACTGTTAACATACCTTTGCTCCCTTTTAAGCCAACACATTCACCAGGCGCGTATAAGTGCAAATTTAATCCCATATAGAATCTAATATACATAACAATGTCCTTGTATTGAACCAACAAGTCAAAAATGTCAATTAAAGTAATCCAGCGAAAAACTGAAATATCTATAGATCATGAAACAATTGATGTATGCGTAAATTGAAATATGTGTCTAAAACTAAGGTCCTCAATCATTAAATGCTTAAAAGAATGCGTATTATTAAGAACTATTATGCAAATGTTGTGTTTATGCTCCACCGTATATAAACACAAAACCAAAAATAAGTTCCCTTTAAAGCACACCCCTGTATTTTTTCGATCAGGAACCTTTGATGAAATCTGAATACAGACTCATGTAGCTACACTTCTCAGCTACATTTCCTGGAAAAACCCTTCAGTCACGCTTCAGTGAACACGACAAATATGCAAAATTGTCATTTTTTGAAGTTCACAAGCCTCGTGCCTTGACTTTGATGCAGTGATATTGGAATATACTTCAAATTTTCTGAGTTTGAAGGCATGCAACATATATTGTATTCGTTACCAAACATGCCAAATGACTTGTGAACCAAATTTCATACTGGAGTGAGCAAGAGGTGAAAATGGCAAAAACTGCAGTTTTGACATCATTAGTGTGGTGAATTTGATCTAATGCAGAGGAATTCATGTTTTGGAAGGGTGTTTGCAACTTTTGCAATTGATACCTAATTCACGGTTGAATGAACACATAATAAAAACAAAATATCACCATGTTAAAATTATCCAGTAATTATTGCCTTATTTTTGTGCACTAAAAATCTTATTAATAATACTTTAGCATGTCTATATGACCGGTGTACATGTATCACTGGTCTCATGGCATTTCATTGAACGTTCACGCTTCAATGAGCACGTGGGACTGGAAAAGCTCTTCTTTCACCTATCTACCAAATTTCAACTGCTTAATGTGGGTAACCATGATAGGTCTTCATGGGGAGTTCATCTGATTTGATCTTCGTCGAAATCCCGACCTCTTACGCTTCAGGGAACAAATGAGACGAGAAAATTATGCAAATGAGGTGAAAGTTTAGGGCGTTGTCACTGCTCCGTGAGGCATCGGATAGTTAATTTGGCGTAAGATCCTTTTAGCTAGTGGCCTCAGGGAGATATGTGCCAAATTTCATGAAAAAACTCGCAGTAGATTGAACAATAATCATCGATGAAAATAGGCCAGATTTCATTTTTTATTTCCCCTCCCATTGACATTACCGTGTGTCCCCAAAAAACCTTTAAACTTTTGAAATGGCTGCCCCCCCAAAAAATATATGATTCTGGCTGGAAAGGTTTATATGTATGGATAGCTCATGGACTCAACTTGCTCATGAGACCAAAAGGCAGAAAATAATTCATGCTTGGATGAGCACTGCTCACTTTTGTAAATGGTATGAAAATTAGGTTGCGCAGGAATTGCACCTTCCAATTGGCGAAAGGTGAATCCTTTGGAGCTTACAAAATTGAGGGTGATGTGATAAATTCATGATCAATTGCAATCAGTCTGGGTCTGAGTGAATTTTATGGTTTATTAAATCAAAACTTTATGCATGAGTAAACAGGAATTGCATTGATTATTGTAGCATTGTATCTTTCCCTGGTAGACTCAGTGGTATGTTCATGGAGTCAGGATGTAGTGATGGTACATGTTGTAAGGGAGATGAGATAGAGGGTAGGATGGGATGGATAGGAGGGTGGATGGGATAAGGGTCAAGAGGACATTATGGCCCCCTGCCCTTCTTTCTCTCTCTCTCTCTCTCTCGTTTTCTGGGTGTGGTGGTGCAAATCTTGATAATTCATATTCATTGGCCTCCTCTCTACAATACGATTTCCCTTATCCCGAATTTTATCATGTCCCAAATTTGGTCTTATTGCTCTCACCCATTGACCTGAAGAATAATTCTGTGACATTCCTTTTTTCTCTCTTACAAGATGGATGAACCAGTTGTAAAATTGAAAAGGAAATCAACTGAAAAGAAAGACTGACATGTTCATTTTACAAATTTTACCGTATTTCTTGTGAGAAACTCAACTGCTAAAATGACTGGTGGGTTGGTTGATTGACTGTTTGACTGAGTTACCAGGAAAAGGGAGAGAGAGAGAGAGAGAGGGGGGGGGGGGAGAGGGGCATACAATGTCCTCTTGACCCTTATCCCATCCACCCAACAATGTCCTACCTTACAGTACATCTCATCTCCCCTGCACCATGTACCATCAACCAATCCTGACTCCCATGAACAAACCAGGGAAAGTAGTACCATGCAACAATAATCAGTTTTTTATTTTGATCTAATAAACCATAAGATTCAATCAGCAAACCAAAACTAATTGCAATTGATCATGAATTCATCATATCCCCCTAAATTTTGTAAGCTCTAAACGACTCACCTCTCACAATTGGAAGGCGCAATTCCTGCGCAACCAAATTTTCATACCCTTTACAAAAGTTAGCAGTGTTCACCCAAGCATGAATTATTTTCGGCCTTTTTGGTCTCCTGTGAAAGTTGAGTCCATAAGCTATCCATACATATAAACCTTCTCCGCCAGAATCATATATTTTTTATTTTGCAGCCATTTCTAAAATGTAAAGATTTTTTTGGGACGCACGGTATGTACAGTTAGGGATCAGAATTTTAACAAAAGTGAAAGTTGGCTTATTTTCATCGATGATTATTGTTCATTCTACTGGGAGTTATTTCATGGAAATTAGCACACATCTTCAGGAGGTCATTAACTAACAGGATCTTCCACCAAATCAAGTATCCGAACCGGCATGGAGCAGGGACAACGCCCTAAAATTTTTGCTCATTTGCATAATTTTCTTGTCTCTTTTGGTCACTGAAGGGTAAGAGATCGGGACTTTGATGAAAATCAACTCAGAAGAACTCTTCAAGAAGACACGAGAAGACATGATGATTAACCACATTAAGCAAATGAATTTTGGTCGATAGGTGAAAGAAGAGCTTTTCCAGTCCTACGTGCTCATTGAAGCGTGAAATTTCAGTTAAATGCCATGAGATCATTGACACATGTTAACCGGTCATATAAACATGTTAAAATGTTATCAATAAGATTTTTAGTGCACAAAAATAAGGCAAAAATTACTGGAAAATTTCAACATGGTGATATTTTGTTTTTATTATGTGTTCATTCAACCGTGAATTGATAGGTATCAATTGCAAAAGTTGCAAACACCCTTCCAAAACATGAATTCCTCTGCATTAGATCAAATTCACCGCACTAATAATGTCAAAACTGCAGTTTTGCCATTTTCACCTCTTGCTCATCCAAGCTTGAAATTTGGTGCACAACTCATTTGGCGTGTTTGGTCAAGAAATAAATTTATGTTGCATGCCTTCAAACGCATAAAACTTAAAGTATGTTCCGATATCACTGCATCAAAGTCATGGCACGAGGCTTGTGAACTTCAAAAAAATGACAATTTTGCATATTTGTCGTGTTCACTGAGGCGTGACTGAAGGGTTTGCCCTGTATTTTCCAGGAAATGTAGCTGAGAAGTGTAGCTACGTGATTCTGTATTCAGATTTCATCAAAAGGTTCCTGATCGAAAGAATGCAGGGATATGTTTTAGTGGGAATTTATTTTTTGTTTTGTGTTTAGTTTGAAACAGCAACTATGAACATATAATTATGACTGAAACGAAACTTGAGCTTTCTAGCAAGAATTCTTTAGGTACCATGGTAGATACGACTTGTGGTATTTCGTATCAGTGAAATACTGGTGATTCGATACCGCTCGATATTCGATATGTTGATTTTTATGACGTTAAAACCTTTTTGAAATAAATAATATTTTGTTGTTGTTGTTGCTAATATTGATTCTTTAACCCGTATATAAGGAAGTTTCAAGTAGGCCTACATAATTATCTACAAATTCAATTTTACAGAGCTTCTCCTTTCCCTTGATAGGCCTTAACCAAATTTTCTTCTTGGTGACTCCCAGTTAATCTGCGAGTATGAGCAACAAATTTCGGCAAAATATTTCGATCATCCCCCCATGCACTCCTCAAAACGAATTAACGTCGGTGTTAGAAACACACATTTGCTATGCGTATTTTACCGGGGAGTAGGGGGGGGGGGTATCCCCCTCCCACCGCTAAGTCGCTTCGCTCCCTGGCACATATCCTTAAAGCCCCCCGTAGCCCCTCCATATTATTTGGTCTAGATCCCCGCCTGACATCCACGTTGAGCATTTTGACGCCATTCAGAGTTTGGAAATACCCGGCACCATCGTGACCATATAGGCTTTGTTTTGTTCCTATGAGCAAGTACTTCAAATGGAGAATCGAACCACGATTCAGTGCTTAACAATAAAAAATAATATATTCCTCGCTATCTGTGGTTCACTGAATTCTTTATATCTTCACTATCTTCACTGCCAAAATTCCCCAAGCTCTTGAATATTGTGGTAAAACGATGATACTTTTATTGACAAACTGATGTCACCTAAAAAAATCTTCTATAATTATAATAATCATCGATGAAAATAAGCCAAGTTTCACTTCTGTTAAAATTTTGCTCCCTAACTGTACATGGTGTCAATGGGAGGGGAAATAAAAAATGAAATATGGAGAATATGGCCTATTTTCATGGATGATTATTGTTCAATCTACTGCGAATTTGTTAATGAAATTTGGCTCATATCTCCCTTAGGTCATTAACTTAAAGGATCTTACGCCAAATTAACTATCAAATGACATTCTGATGGCAGAGAACAAAAGCATGTCCTCCTAACAGTGTATATACAAGTATATATATTCACTTTCAACACCCCTCTAAAAATAATGCAGTGAAACCATTTGAGACAACTACAAGGAAGGAATGCAAGTGTGATAAAATTACCATGTTAAAGAACAGAATTCTTACTACATTTAAAGTCTTAACTAAGTGATTTTATTAACGGTAAAATAACAAATGTGTAAAATCGAAACTGCTGAATTATCTTAATGCCATAGGATTGATGTAGGTCAAGTGAAGTAGAAAAATTGAAAATTTTCTGTATTCCAAATACACCAGTCTTGTTGTATTTATGATTTGTCTACCTTACAAGCCATGCTTTTAGTAGGTCACCTCATTTCCACTCAACTGTAATTGTCCTATGCCGATAAGTATGTCTGTATGTATCATGTAGTTTGTTTACGTCAGTTTGTTCAGATTATGATGTACGATGTCGAAATGGAAAAAAAAAAATCATTCATTCATTCATTACCTTTCTATTCTAGGCAAAATATTCCCGCGTTGTAAAAGTGAGTCTGAAGTACGGGACGAAACCGCATGCCGGGACAGGTCGTATATGGAACGCAAACGTTTCAAATGCGAAACTGTCCCGTAATTAGGAACGTCTGCTCACCATGTGCAGAGGTTGTAAAAAAGGTTTATTGCTATGATTACATAGCAGATCTACTGATGTTATTTGCTTACGCTAATAATAATGCTCCACTGTATTTGGATAATGTGAAGACTTTAAAGATTCAATATTTAATGACGAAAGTTCAATGAGGAATTATACTGCTGATTATTCATGCGTTATGTATGAACAACATGGTCAGGTGATAGAATATCTGTTTGTATCCTCTTAACACTCTCAGCAGATGGATGTGGCACGGTCATGATATGAGTTTATTTATTTTCACATTTCTGTTTCATCACTTTGAAATTATGAGAAATTAAGAAGTTATTATTGGTTTGCATTAATTTGGGGTAGTGAAAATCAAGTTACTCAAAACAAAAGTTCTCTTGAAGATGAGGGATTTCATAACTCAGAAAATGTGTGTGTGTGTGTGTGTGTGTGTGTGGGTGAGAGTGAGAGTGTGTGTTTATACTTAAGTGTGAGGTCGATAGGAAGAATATCATCAAATATGTCGATCATCCCCCCCCCCCCTCCTTAAAGTGGATTTACGCCGGTGGTTGTTTGTGTTAATATAATTTTTTGTTGTTGTTTATTTATTTTTTTTTTTACAAATTATCTTTCCATCAGAAATTATGGTATCCGGGGATACCATCATAACTGAAAACAAACGAGGTTGAACCCCATATGTCAATCATTTGACGTCAAAAACATTCTCAGGGTCGTTGTGGTTCTAAGTTCTCATTGAAACTATGTATTTTTAAATAATCTTTAACAGTGTTTAAATTTCTTACATAAAACAGTTTTTTAGCCTGACGATTTTACTGATTAATCATGTAATGTTGTTAAAGTGTTGTAGCATATTATGATAGGTATGTAAGTTCGAAACTCATTCAAGCATTCTCCAAGAGACCTCAGGAGGTTTCAAAGTCAATATTTGCTCTAAAGATATTACACAGAATGTTTTGATGAATGTAAATAGGAAAAGAGGTTCAAAGTTATTTTACACCATGATTTTGAATAAGATAAGTATTAAGCCTAAAGCCGAAGAAAGATGGGAAAATATTTTACAAGAAGAGATTGATTGGAAATCTGTATGGTTATTTAATTTACAAACTGTCAATGAAAATAGAATAACAGAGTTTAATTATAAGTTATTACACAATATTTTACCTCATAGATATAATTTGTATAAATGGAAGTTAATAGATAATCCTTTATGTTCACATGACAATGAAATTCAAGACAGCGTACATTTATTTGTGACTTGTAAAAAAACACAATTATTCTGGAAACAATTTAGGAGCATTGTGTATGAAGTTGTAGGCATTAATTTTGATTTTAATGTTGCTACTCTGATAAAAGGATATGAGTTAAGAAACAAAAAGCATAGAGTTTTGAATCTTCTAATCATGTATGCAAGGTATGCTATTTATTCAATTTTTATTCGAACAGAAAGTCGGAGTTGTAGAATTCATGATTTTGGAATACTTTGTTTATTCAAAAGGTTGATTTGTAATCGTTTAGAAATAGAGAAGCGTTGTAAAAGTAAACATTTGTGTATTTTTGAAAACAGTATTGTTGAAGAAAATATTTCATGCTTTGTATGACATTGTTTACATTTTAAGTAACTATTACATGTGATTTTTTATTAATAAAATTATTTTAAAAGAAAAAAAAAATTTGCTCTAAAGGAAACCAACACCCTCCAAGATAAAAAAAAATAATGTTTTCTCCACAAAATGTTTTGGATAAGGACAATGAAAACATGTGTTCTTCAAGATAATAAAGAATATTATGATTTGTGAAATGAGAGTTGTCCACAAGTCATATCACCAATGTAAGTGTCAAAACATAACATTTCATGATGTAGAGGTGTCGTGGTCTAGTGGATATGTCACTGGACTGTAGATCTCGTGGTCCGAGTTCAAATCCCGGCGCCGGCACTAATGTCCTTTGGCAAGATATGAATCTACATTTGCCACTCTCCACCCAGGTGTTAAGTGGGTACCCGGTAGGATGCGAAAGTCATTGTGATTTGTTTAGCATTGTGCGCGCCTGCAAAAGGCGCCTGGCTGGAATGCTCCCTAGGGAGTGGAGAAGGTGCATACATTGTATGCGGGCAAGCCTGAATCCGATGACCGGGGTAATAATATTTCTGTAAAGCGCTTAGAGACTCTCTTGGAGATGTATTAGGCGCTATATAAATCCAGAATATTATTATTATTATTATTAGGCATAACTTTCTTATTCCGTGTCCGATTTCGTTCAAATTTTCCTTGATCTGTTTTATTCTGACTTTTTAAGCTTTGATTTAAAAACTACTTGACTTGAGCGTGTTGATTTCCTTTAGTAACTTTTGACAGTTGTTGATTCTTTGGTTTTAAACTTGAAAGACCTTCAATGGCAGAATTGTTCCATGTAAGTCAAATATTAATCCGTGGTGATTTATCTTTGTTGTCTGTTACCTTTCTGCTATTTGTATGGACTGTTGACAAGTTTGAACGACACTTCATTCATCGCTTTTTTACACTGTTGTTCTTATCCTCTTCTCAGGAGGGGGGGGGGGGGGGGGGCGTGCAATATGTTGCTGTATACACAAGCGTGACCCGCGAAATGCGTGAAAAGGTTAGCGGGGTTTTTTCATTAGGGTTAAGGCACGTGAAAAAGTCTGACACATTTAGGGTTACAACCAAAAAAAAAAAAAACCCACGAAAAATAAGGATAAAGGGTGTTTTTCAAAAATTTAAACATTATGTTCCATAAACAAGTAATTAGGGTGTATTTTTTCAGCGCGAAAACCTGGACAGAAAAAACTATGATTTTAATCAGTGGATAACACTTGTTTATGGTTTTGGAAAACTTGTAGTCATGCGTGTTTACTGTGATGTTCTGACTGTCCCGTGGGCGAATTTTTTTCCGTACATGGAAACTCAAATCCTCCCTGTGCGCATGTGCGTGGACTTGATTTCTTGCTGGACCTTTCCATAGGCAATCCACGCAATCCCATTGACTGTCACGTACGACTCGTTGACGATTGTTAGTAGTCTTCGTGCGCAGACCCTATCGCTGATACTTGTTGCATTCGCGCAGGCACTGATTTTTCTCTCTCTCTCTCTCTCTCTCTCTCTCCAATGTGCTCGTACTCTCTCTGTCACTCTGTATTAGTACTACTAGTACTTATTTCAAATGTTCTGCTGAGGACCAGAAAGCCATTAACTAAAAGCACAACAAATGCTCTTAATTCTGGCTCTCAACCAACTATGGGATCGATGTTGCTTGTACGAGTGGTCTAACGCTGGAAAAGTTTCGAGTCAAAATACTAAATGTACAGTTGAAAATATAATAGTATTTACAAGTGTAAGGAACAGGTATCCATCACACCACCAAAAACATACAGGCCTTTAACAAAAAACAAACAACATCAACAACAACAGCTTAAACAAAAAAGAAAGAGGATGGCAGCTCAGAAAGTACCTCTTCTCTGCCAAAGCAGAATATAAGATTAATCAGGCAGCTTAAGATTGCAATCGGTTGCTTATCTTCACATCATTTTCATATTTATTTAATTAAAAATGATGTTTTCTCTTATTTTCGTTTATAAAAGTGCAACCACACACACCACACTGACTACACATAAAAAGTAGGCCAGTAATATATGCCTACATAACAAAGAGGTATATTAGAAAGACAATCTTAGGGTTGCATTTTTTACATCAACTGTTTTTGGCAATGAAGAACATGAAATGTACAATGCAGTTATAATATAATCGTTAAAGGGTCTGTTGGGTTTTTTTTTTTTTAGATATCTTTTCAATTCAACTGTAACAGAAAAAAATTATACTGATGATATTATTTTATAAATGTACACAAAATGATAACTAATTACCAACCTACTACTACTACCACCAACAACACCACCACCACCACCAACACCACCACCACCACTACTACTACTATTACTACTACTACTACTACTACCACTACTACCACTACTACCGCTACTACTACCACTACTACCACTACTACTACTACCGCTGCTGCTACTACTACTACTACTACTACTACCACTACTACCACTACTACCGCTACTACTACCACTACTACTACTAACGCTACTACTGCTACTACTATACTGCTACTACTACTACCGCTACTACTACCACTACTACTACTACCACTACTACCACCACTACTACCTGCTACTACTACTGCTACCACTACTACTACTACCACTACTACTACTACCGCTACTACCACTACTACTACTACTACCACTACCACTACTACAGGGTCATATGACTACTACTGCTAATAAGGCTACAACAGGCTACTACTACTGTGACTATTACTACTACTTCTACTACTACCACTACTACCACTACTACTACTTAGGCTTAGATCTATAATAAAGTATAACTCTGCTGCCATCCATTGTAGACAAATTTAACAGTATAGGGCCACTCTACCCACGCTGAGTTTTTTTTTTCTTTTTTCTTATTTTTTTGTAGTTTTTTTTTGCTATGTAGTAATTATTCTTCCAAACTTTAGTGTTCAATGCCACGCAATCCAAAGGATGATTTATAGCAGTTTGGAGGATACTATTTTTTTAGTACTGCAGGTGATTAAAAAGAATAAGTAAGTCGAAAACATTCTTTTGATACAAATTACAACTCTAAGATAGGCTATGCCAATAACTTTTGTTGGTGTGTGCTAGTAGTAGTAGAAGTAGTAGTAGTAGTAGCAGCAGCAGTAGTAGTAGCAGTAGTAGTAGCAGTAGTAGTAGCAGTAGTAGTAGCAGTAGTAGTAGCAGGGGTAGTAGTAGTAGTAGTAGCAGTAGTAACAGTAGTAGTAGTATTAGTAGTAGCAGTAGTAGTAATAGTAGTAGTAGCAGTAGTAGCAGTAGTAGTAGCAGTAGTAGCAGTAGTAGCAGTAGTAGCACTAGTAGCAGTAGTAGCAGCAGTAGCGGTAGTAGCAGCAGTAGGAGCAGTAGTAGCAGTAGTAGTAGTAGTACTATTAGTGGTGGTGGTGGTAGTACTAGTTGTAGTAGTAGTAGTAGTAGTAGCAGCGGTATTATTATTATTATTATTAGTAGTAGTAGTAGTAGTAGTAGAGGTAGTAGTGGTAGTAGTAGTTGTAGTAGTAGTAGTAGTAGTAGTAGTAGGTTGGTAGTTAGTTATTATTTTGTATGCATATTTTATAATATCATCACTACAATTTTTTCTATTACAGTTGAATTGAAAAGATTAAAAAAAAAAAACAGACACATTAACGTTTCTATTATAACCGTAATGTACAATTTATTATTATTATTATTATTTATCATTTATACTGCGTTTTTCCCATAAAGCCCAAAATGCTTACAATAAGTCAAACAGTGCAAATACATGTAATTATAATTACGAAATTAATCATATGAAAATCCTAAACTACAAACTGCAAAAAAGATGGGTTTTCAATGCCTTTCTGAATATTGTAATTGATGGAGACTGTCTAATTGTGAGTGGCAAATCATTCCAGTGTTTTGAAGCTGACACAGTAAATGTCCTATCACCAGCTAATGTACGAGTAACTGAATGTGTAAGACGAAGAGGATCACTGGCTGACCTCAGTGCTCTGGTGGGTGTGTATAAATTCAAACAATTACCCAAATACTTTGGAGCTTGATTATTAAGTATTTTGTACACAAACACAAGTAATTTGAAAATTATTCTCTGTTTCAAAGGAAGCCAGTGCAGTGAACCCAAAAGTGGTTGAGAATGATGATCCCTGGAAACCTATAGCACTAATCGTGCTGCCCAGTTCTGCAGCCATTGAACACGAAGCAATTGATTAGTATTTCATGTTCTTCATTGTCAAAAACACTCAGTCGATGTAAAATACAACTCTTAGATTGCCTTTCTAATATACCTTTTTGTTATGTAGGCATATATTACTGGCCTACATTTAATGTGTAGTCGGTGTGGTGTTTGTGGTTGTATTTTTATAAACGAAAATTAGAGAAAACATCATTTTTACTGAAATGAATATGAAACTGATGTGCAGATATGCAACCGATTGCAATCTTAAGCTGCCTGATTAATCTTATATTCGGCTTTGGCAGAGAAGAGGTAGGAAACTTTCTGAGCTGCCATCCTCTTTATTTATTGTTTAAGCTGTTGTTGTTGTTTGTTTTGTTAAAGGCCTGTATGCTTCTAATGATGTGATGGATACCTGTTCCTTACACTTGGAAATACAATTATATTTTCAACTGTACATTTAGTATTTTGACTCGAAACTTTTCCAGCGTTAGACTCCCCTCACTATGTACCACTCGTACAAGCAACATCGATCCCATAGTTGGTTGAGAGCCAGAAGGGCATTTGTTGTGCTTTTAGTAAATGGCTTTCTGGCCCTCAGCAGAACATTTGAAATAAGTACTACTAGTACTAATACAGAGTGACAGAGAGAGTACGAGCACATTGGAGAGAGAGAGAGAGAGAGAGAGAGAGAGAAAAAATCAGTGCCTGCGCGAATGCAACAAGTATCAGCGATAGGGTCTGCGCACGAAGACTACTAACAATCGTCAACGAGTCGTACGTGACAGTCAATGGGATTGCGTGGATTGCCTATGGAAAGGTCCAGCAAGAAATTAAGTCCACGCACATGCGCACAAGTAGGATTTGCGTTTCCATGTACGGAAAAAAAATTCGCGTCCCGTGGGCCACTTCTGGTTCTCTTTTCTTTGCAGTTTACAATGGCAGGTGACATTTTGACTGACGATTTCCTTGGAGACCTATCTGTGGAGATCAATAATGGATCGGTCTCTCCACAAAACCTAGCCATTTACCTGGGATTGGGTAGAGCGGCGGGTAGCAATGCCAGGATGATGAGTATTTTCCAGTTACAGCCAGAAGAAGCCCCAAGTGATTTACTTTTCAAATACAGATCTGAACACGGAAAGGGTAAAGACAGCGCCCTGAGACTAAGGAGTATATTCGTCCAAAAAGGGATGACTGACCCGGCCACTCTACTCGAAAAAAGTACGTAAGTTAAAGCCTTCTATAGAATCAGTCGATTCCGCTAACGACGTCCCTTATTATTTTGAAGTAGGCAATAAGCCTCCCCCCCCCCCCCATCTGTCTTGGGGATATTGTTATAGGGTTGTCTTATCATGACCAATGCATATAGATCTAATCACATTAGGTTTAATGGCAGCATCAATAGGAACTTCAAGTTGTACCTGCAATTGCAGTGACAAATATTCTTTGCCCTAAGAAATCATTGTTAAAAAATGACCTACCATGTTCGTCCTTATGGCAAGCCATTTTGCTATTCAAATTAAAAAGACGGCCTTGCAAGACTAGCATATACGGGGTGGCCCAAAAAGAACGGATCACCTTTAATCCTTAATTTCAGTTAGATAAATGACATAATGTGATAACTGGTCATTTGGTTCAAAAGAAAATTTCTATTTCTTGAAAATGACACTAAAGCCATTGAATTGGCTAATGCGTTCATATGTTAGGGCTCATTCCGTGAGGCAATGTCATTTTCAAAATTTGCTACTTTTGCGACTGAAATCATGTGAGGTGAAGAGAAAACCTTCCACTTGACGGCATTCCATAGAAACGGCTTCCTACCTTAATAATCTCCTCGTTTTCATTGAAAGGAAAATCAACCACGAGTTTTTTTCAGGCAAGGAGCCGTTTCTATTGAATGCCGTCGGGTGAAAGATTTTCTTTCAAGTAACAGGAATTCGGTCGCTTTTTTGAAAATTACATTGTCTCACGAAACGAGCCCTAACATCTAAACGCGTGAGTCAAAATGGATGATTCTGGTGTCAATTTACTTGAAAATGAATTTTCTTTTGAATATAGTAAATAATACTCTCCTTGTGTCATTCATCTCACTGAAATTGAGGATCACAGGTGTTCCGTTCTTTTTGGGCCACCCTGTATAGAGCATCGCGGCAAAGGGAACGCGTGAGAATGTATGATAATTGTAAATAACATTCTTTACCCTGCATGCGAAGCCTCATCAGCATCACTGCTTTTCTTCCAGTGGGAAGAAAGAGAAAACATTCCATTTCATTCGGGTATCCTACTCCTTTCACCCATTCTGTTCTGGTTTTACGAAGTAATTTCCTCCACCAAACCCCTCCCTTTCTGGTGCAGATTCACAATTTTAAAGATTAACTTCAAGTCTTTTGGCTAACAAATTTTTTTTTAAAAAGAGAGTACTGATGTATAAAAACAGAGAAAGAGAAAAGAGAGTTTTCACATTAATTGTGCATTTTCTTTCTTTTTAACTCCTGCTTCTAGAATTACAGAAGCATAAAATTCGCTACCATAGCCGTGCGGATACAGAAATAGGTGAAATTCCGTCTCTACCTGATGTTCCTCGTCACGACCCAGGTAAGAGAAATTGATGATACCATTGGCGTAAATCCCGGGGGGATGGAGGGGATAATCCCCCACACTTTTTGGAGAGGGGGGGGGGATGGCGTGTACAAATATTCCCCCCCCCCCCACTTTTTAAAGGAAGAAAATATATTTTAATTAATCAGTAAAATTTTTGATAATCTGTCATAAACAACCATCACATTTTAGAATTTCTATTTGAAAAGGTTCGGTGTAAAAATGTCAGAGGTAAAAATGTCAGAGGTAAAAATGTCAGAGGTAAAAATGTCAGAGGTAAAAATGTCAGAGGTAAAAATGTCAGAGGTAAAAATGTCAGAGGTAAAAATGTCAGAGGTAAAAATGTCAGAGGTAAAATGTCAGAAGTAAAATGTCAGGGGACAAAATGTCAGAGGTAAATTTGTCAGACGTAAAAATGTCAGAGATAAAAATGTCAGCTCTGAAAATGCCGAAGTGAACGTGTTACAGGTAAGAATATTGAATTTGAAATTTTTGGGAAGAGCACGAGATATTAAAAAAAAGATTCATACTGTATAAATGGAGTGATCACAATAATACTGCTCTCTGTAAATGTATGTTCAGTCATTCGACTGGCCTTCCTGTCTTACTCATTTGATGTGAAAGTGATAATGCTGCCCCATTCAACCACCTAATGAGACCAATCTTGTTTTGGCCGGGAGAACATCCTGGTATGTGCGCATTGCTCAACAGTGTTTTGATCTTCCGAGCACTTGTTTAGCTGACTCCAAATATAACAGCAAACGAATGTCCAGTTCCCTCTCTGTGTTAAAGATTCGGCCTCTTGACACGATTGCACTGTGAAACATATTTATGACAATTTCAGCAAGCGATAAGTAAATCGCGCGTTTTGGGTAAGAAATGTAGCATGGGATGATGTTCATTATTTTCTTTGTGAGATTAATTAAGTTACAGGATTATATCTAAATGATTTATGATCTTAAGTGGAATGACAGAATGGTAGATGAACTTAAGAAGGGATATCCACGTTTGATGTTTTGCATATGCTAACACAATTATCTAATTGAATAATTCTCTTTAAAAGTTGTAAATTCCGCAGCGTATCGGATGAAATAATACAAAATGTCGAGAAATAGATCGAATTAACGATTCAATTTCGCTTACTTCCTATTCTTCCTTACGTATAAGGACAATAATATTGAAGCATTCGTTCACGTATACCACGCTTTATTGGAGTAGGGGGGGGGGAGCTTATGAAGAGGAATGTACATATTAAAATCGCGCAGTCGTGTGGAATGTGTGTGGTCAGCTACTCGTGTTACCAACCCAGTTTTTTTCCCACCATCGTTTTTACAATGCCCGTCCCCGCGGTGAAAACGAGGGCAATGCGCGCATACCCAGAACGTTCACCCCGCCAACACCATAACCGTTATTTCCAAATGGCCAAGACAAGGGCATTCAAGTATAGACACAGTATGTTTACAGAAAATATTTGAATATATCCCACTCCCCATAATTTCTATAATTCAGTATTCGTACCTGAAACATGTCACTTAAACATTTCCAAATCTGGCATACCTCTGATATTAATTTTTTACCTCTGACATTTTTACCTCTGACATTTTACTTCTGACATTTTTACCTCTGACATTTTCAACCTCTGACATTTCTACCTCTGGCATTTTTACCTCTGACATTTTACTTCTGACATTTTTACCTCTGACATTTTTTCCTCTGACATTTTTACCTCTGACATTTTTTCCTCTGACATTTTTACCTCTGACATTTTTACCTCTGACATTTTTACCTCTGACATTTTTACCTCTGACATTTTTTCCTCTGACATTTTTACCTCTGACATTTTTACCTCTGACATTTTTACCTGGCACCTTTGAAAATACGGCTGAAAACCAGAAAAGTGGTTATTTTTGGCTGGCTCGCTGCGCTTGCTCATCACATTTTAGAATTTCTATTTGAAAATGCGATTATAAACCCGGAAAAGTGGTTATTTTTGACTCGCTCGCTCGCAAAATAAATATCAAAATGTGTGTAAGGGGGTCTGTGCGGGTGGGTGAGGGGTGTGAGGGGGTGTGTTTGTTACTTAAGTGTGAGATCGACAGAAAAAAAAAACGTCAAAAGTCGATCATCCCCCCACTCCCAAAGGTGGATTTACGCCGGTGGATGATACAGTACTTATTTCAAAACTAACAGTAAGAAAGGGGAGCAGACAATAAATGCCTTTTCCATACATTTACTTTTTGATATTTGCCTTTCAACAAGAACTGAATTCTAAGGACAGCAGTAATAAATTCATTTATTCCTTTTATGCAGCGAAGGGGCCCGTCGGTTTTATTTTTGCATAGCTCCAACCGGTCAGGAGGCCAAGAGACACTCCAAGAAAGCATGTTACGTGCTTGACTAAAAATATCCTAAACTTCATGTATGGGTTAAGAGGCGGAGGCCGCAGGTGCAATGGGACCTCTAGTAAAGTGCACATCCCACTCATATATATGTGGTCTATGTTTTATTCATTAGAGAAATACTAATACTAATTATATTTCGATTTTCTTCTTTATTATTAAGACACCGCTGAGCCACGTCAACAAACCAACGAACCCCTTCGACCAATCAACAAAACCCCTGGACAACCGACAAACCTTGATAAACCACCCTCTAGCACGAGTAGGAATTCTTCGTCATGTTCGTACTGGGTTGTCATTGCAGTCATCGTCGCCATAACTGCTATTCTCTATACCTATTTCGTTACTTATTCATGAATATAATCTAGTTCAAATGGCGATTGGGTCCCTCTTCCACCCACGATGCCTCATGAACATGATGAAGGTTTGTATAGAAATGTGTATATACTTGTATATTAAATCATATTCCTGAATATAAAGCACTTATCATAACACTTCTCAGAATTATTGAAATCACAAAAGAAGGCAGCCACTGCAAAGCAGTAATGGAAAGGCATTTTGGAGAATTCCCGTTTATTTATACCGTAAACTATTTTTCAGTGATGTTGCTCATTGTTTGTATGCGATAGGAAACATTGGAGCCATAGGAGCCATTCTTTTTCATTTTCATTTTTCATTCTCTTTGATTCTTTATTTCTTTTCTGTCATTATATATTTGACATTCACATTTCTATTTTTTTCTGTTTAATCTTCTGTGTGTGGTCTTATTCTTTATCACTGCATACAGTTCAGTATAAAATGCCTGTCAAACATGGTCATGGATTATGTTTGTAGTGATCTTTATTTGCATATTTGTGAGGGGGTTCTTTTCATATTTCTTTTTTCCACGTGATGAATGCTAATGAATCTCAATCTTGTTCTTTCTACATTCATAATTTTCAAATAAACAGAAACACACATTGACTCATTACCATAAGATGAAAAACTGCACAAATGTCAAAACTGTATGCCTATTCATGATATTGTATGCCAAGACTCTTCCAACGTCATGCCCGGTGCGAACACTATGAACATGACATACAAAGAAAGTGACAAAATAAACAAGTCCTCATTCTACTCTTCTCAATGGTTCTGGTAGTCAAAAGAACATCCCTTCACAGCTATTAGGTTTAATCCTGTAGTTCCAGGTGAATATGCATGTTACACCTGTTCCACATATTTTAGATAAAAGCAAGTGAAGGGATGTTCTTTTGACTACTAGAACCATTGTGAAGGGTAGAATGAGGAGTTGTTTATTTTGTCCACTTTCTTTGTCCGTCATGTTCATAGTGGAATTGGAATGCTGTTACACGAATTTGAATGTTGTTTACACAGATAACTAAATTTAATGATCTTTCTGCACTTTTGTATTCTAAAATAGTAAATTGCATGCTAAAGAAATCAAATTGAACAAAAAATATTTGCTTTTTTTTAAATGTTGATCCACATTG
This sequence comes from Echinometra lucunter, assembly GCA_029962745.1. Taxonomy (NCBI): domain Eukaryota; kingdom Metazoa; phylum Echinodermata; class Echinoidea; order Camarodonta; family Echinometridae; genus Echinometra; species Echinometra lucunter. The sequence continues at coordinate 8,606 of JAPZVO010000025.1, read as the reverse complement.
TCAATCAATTTCGCGTGAAACTGAATGAAAATATCGTTGATCCGATGATAAGTTTACGAAGATGGGCGGGGGAAAACCTATATTTATATCAAAACTTCAATTCGATTTAAAGTCCAAGCATTCTATTCTGTTACCAGTCATGTAACATGGGGTACATTCCTATTAAGATTCAGATTGATTTATTGGTCCATCAAGGAATTCGTTTTGTTGGCATTACATTTTTTTTTTCAATTCAATTCAATTCATTTATTTCCATCGATAGTTTTAAAAATACATATAGACAGAGTATAAAAACATAAGATAGAGGAGACAGCAAGAAAAGCAAGAGCTTTATGAACAGCTGCCCACCTTGATATCAAAAATACAATAACATATAATAGAAATAGATGTAGATGGGCAAAATTGACTGGATATCATACAATAAGTTAACTAAGTTATTTAAAAAAACAACAACAACAAATACAATAAAAGTTAAACAACCAGGACAAGCCCAACACAGACTAGGTATTTAATGCCAGACTAAGAGCCTAATATTGCTTCAGTAAATATGAGCTTATAGTTACGCTTAAGTGAATTTAAGTGAATTGTTTATGCCACAACAATTTCGAGTCAATTTCAATTCCGAGAAACTTTACTGAATTAACCAAAATCTATCCTACCTTGTCAATAGATATCAATAAGTTACTTGTTTCAATGGTTTTATTTGTAAAAAGCATGCAATGAGTCTTTTTAATATTCAAGACAACTTATAGTAATTAACCATTCCTTCATTTTCTGTATTTCGAGTGTGAACCCAGCGACTAAAGAATTGAGATTGTCATTTATATAAACAGCTAGTATCATCTGCAAATAATATCAATTGTAATTTAGATGAGGCATTGCACATATCATTTATATAAATCAAAAATAATAATGGGCCAAGGATAGAACCCTGAGGCACTCCACAACTCCACGCTGCCAAGATCTGAACTAGTTGATTAACTAATACGTATTGATTAAATAGCTACAAACAACTGCAAGGGAACACCTCTAATGCATAGTTTTGTAGTTTGGTCTAATAATATAAAATGATCTAAGGTATCAAGAGCCTTGCTCAAGTCTATAAATAAACCAATCAAGATTCATTGAGTTGAAGGCATCTCGAACTTAGAAAACTAAGTCAATAGCTGCATGGGACGTGTGAGTGACCAGGTAAAACCATACTGGCAATTAGAAATTATGTATGTTGATTTAGAAAGTTGATATAAGCGATTATTATATGCATTTTTCAAGTATTTGGAAAATAATGGGCAGTACTGATATTGGTCTTGTAATACTTAATTCACTTTGAGATGCACTTTTTAAAAATAGGAACAACTCGCGCAATTTTTAACTTTGATGGAAATTTACCAGTTTCAAAGCACAATTAAAAATTTAGTCAGTGGATAACATATAATGTGAATAATATGCTTGACTACTTTGATATCAATTTCATCATAACCAGGGCTTGAACCTTTATCAAGAGATTTAACTATGTCAATAATTTCACCAGGTGTTATTGGATTTAAAAGTATTGTTTCAGAATTTGATTTTAGATATTGCATATAACTCCTATCTGAACTGTCATTTTGAAATTTGTTCTTCAAAGTAGAATAACTCCAGATAATAAACAACAGGTATCATTTGTGAACACATTGTCAATAAGAGTGGCTGAGCGATCAGTGATGCGTGTTGGAAGGTGAACAGATGGAAACATTGATTTAGTCAAGAATACATCCAATAATTTAGTGGCTTGTGAACAGGTTTCTGCATTGAGTAAATTTATGTTGAAATCACCAGCAACATATAAGAGTTTGTTTTCCTTACTCATAGAGAGTAATATTAAATTCAGTGATTCAATGAAAGATTCAAAATGTGAGTTGGGTGGTCTGTATATAACACCAAATATAACATTCTTAGGTTTCAGCTTCCACCCCCTCTACGTTCAGGACGAGAAATGCCCGTAAAAGTATAACCATCAATGTTTTGGGGTAAGTCAGTATCTCTTAACCAAGTTTCAGTTAGTCCAATGGCACAAAAATTCAAATCAATACCATGCAAAAATGAATATAAATTATTGAAATTCCTTTTTATACTTCTACAATTAATATGTAGGCATGAAAATTTACTACCAATATCATGTCTAACTTGCTCCTTGCTAACAAAGTCATTAAATTCACTTGGGAGCAAGTATCTTTGATTTGGAGCTCTAACTTCATCTTCACTTTCAACTAGAGATAAAAGATCATTGATTTTCAATAAGTCTACATCTTTCAAGACATTTTCATACAAGTGTTGGTCAGGCATTGCACAAATAAATATAACAAAATGAAACACACAAAGATTAGGATATAAAATTAAATATAACACAAGGTAATGAAATGAGTTTGGTTTATTACGTTTCCTTTTAAAAAACCAGATGAATCGAATCCACCGGGAAATGGCAAACATGGATAATACTATTATGCATCTAAAAAAAGGAAAAAAAAATACAGAAATACAAAAATATAAAAAATACAAGGAAGGCAGTGAAAGGCTATACATCAAATATCAGATCGAGTCAAATATCTCCTGCTCAAGCCACAACAGTAGATCAGGGTATACATGTACATGTATGTGATAAGTTATGCAAAAAATACAATACATGAAAATACATCGTAGATTATAAGGAACAGTCTGTTTCCAGTTCTTACACAAAAGTTATACAGTATACTATTCCCTGTTTTTCTTTAAAATACAAAAAGAGAGACTTACATCAACATGTCTCCTGATCTTACCAAAAACATTGTACAGTGTACATATTAATATTAATAGGCAAGAGAATGTAAAAAAGCAGCAAGAGAGAAAGAAAGAGATCGTACTATCAAATATCTCCTGTTCTCACCCAAAGGTAGAACAATTGGCGTAAATTGGAGGGAAAGATGCGAAAAATGTAAACTTGATAGATTGTAAACAGTACATCAAATTCCTCGAACAGAACAGGATAGGTAATACCTCATACACAATATCAAGTGTCTCCTGCTCTGGTAGTAATGTACATGAATAACAGATAAGATGTTTATTGATGGCAAGATGTATAGGCAAATGTTGATTCTTAATGAACAGAATTCAGGTCAGAAATATCCTTGATGAGTTTTTTCCTCGAGTGACTATCACTCTGCTTGATCAACGCGAATATGCAGCCGTCATATGACCACGAAGCTGTCACATTCGGGTGTTTTGAAGTCCGGTACAGAAGATCTGCTTGTTTTCTGGAGAGGTCTTCGATGATGACAATGCCAGAACCTTTCAACTTCTTGGGTTTTGCATCATTTTGAATTTTGATTTATAGGAAACGAACTTGACAATGATCGCGAGTGGTTTTGAAGAACTGCTCCCTGTTGCATCAGCGTATGATTGAGATCCAGCATCAACACTACGACGAGATGGTAGTCGGTGTGAGCGATCTATTTCAACTGGGGTGAGGTCAACACCGATACTCTTGGCGAGGTTACATACGATTGTATCGGTGTCTTCATTTGGTGTGACTTTTACTCCTTGATGACGTATGCTATTGCGACGAGAATATGAATCGTGAAGATCGAGTCTGGAAGTGATGTTGTTGACGGACGTTGTGTTGGATTCTACTTCCTCCTTCAAGGCGGGAAGTTGGTGAAGCTTTGAGTCGATGCTGACCTCTAGATCATGGAGTGCAGACAGCTTCTCGTCAAGGACATCTGAAATCTTCTGACGTTCAGCCTGGATAGCTGCAGCCAGTTTAAGGTCAAGAATTTGAGAAAACTTCTGTCGCTCCTTTTCTATAGCTGATGATACTGCCCGCTCCACCACTGCTTGCAAGCAGCGAAGGTATCCAGGACTGAATGAATCATCCTGATACGTACGTGAAAGAGTAAGAGGAGTTTGAGGGCTGAAGCACTGCTGTTGTTTACTTGCTTGAGGTGTGAAGACGAGATCGTGTCAGACTTCAGTCTAGGACGGAGATTATGTTTTCCAAAAGCTGGCGTATTATCACTAGACATGATGATTAGACTCAGACAGTTGTACTGATCAGGCAGATAAGTGTCTCGGTCTTTCCATGATAGTTCGTTATCAGTTATTGTGCCCAGGTACCTGTAATTCTTAACAATATGTATTTCCTCTCCCTTGAAACTGATTGGATTTGTTTGACCTTTCTTTAATCGGAAATCGATAATCATCTCTTTCGTTTTAGCTGTGTTCAGTACCAAGAAATTGTCTTCACACCAATTCTCAAACATTGATAACTCTTCCCGATACTAGTATTTGTGTTCATCATTGTCACGGATCATGCCAATGATAACTGTGTCGTCGTCGTATTTGATTATTGTGACATCATCATTTGGTGAGATGCAGTCATTTGTATACATGATGAACAATGGTGCCGACAACACGCAGCCCTGGGGGGAATCTGTATTCGTAGTGAGGTGATCAGATAAAAACATTCTGCAGTTTTACTCTTTGAACTCTACCAGTAAGAAAATCATTAAGCCAGAGAATAAGAGAGGGCTTTACATTCATGGCGATGAGCTTATTCATCAAGAGGTGGGGCTGAATTGTGTTAAAAGCCGATGAAAAATCGACGAACGTGGTACGAACATAGCAACCCAATGCATCAACATGCTGTGCAATCATGTGAGTAAGCAAAGTCACAGCATCATTAACAGACTTGCGTGGTTGGTAAGCGAATTGTAGAGGATCAATGTCAGGCATTATCTGTGGGAGAATGTGCTTCTGAAGGATCAAGCGTTCAAAACATTTCATCACCAATGAGGTGAGGATATGGGTCGGTAATCATTGGGTTCAGATGCTTGAGGTGTTTTGGCTGCTGGGGTTATTGTCGATGATTTCCAGCATAATTGGACATGGTTTTGGTTCAGAGATTCTTGAAAAATTGTGACAAAAGGGGTGGCTAATTGCCAGGCACACGTTTTGAGCACTTTCCCACAAATACTGTCCGGTCCCATTTTTTCTTGGATTAGTACGTTTGAAGTACGTAGCAACATCATTGTACTCACATATAATGGCTGTATCATTGAAGTGTTTCAGAGTAA
>JAPZVO010000249.1:0-55858 GCA_029962745.1 Echinometra lucunter | reverse complement strand
CTCCTGAATTCTCTCCTTCCCATATAGGCTTGATACAGGTGTCACCTGCTTCCAGTAGGCTACGGGTTAATATTTGTTCCAGGCTAGAATGAATATGATGTATGTGAAAGCAAGATTTGAAAGTGCTTGATAGATAAATAGAAAATGCCTGCTCCTTCCAGTTATTAAAGGGTAAAAATGAGTTTTGTGTCAGAATTGATGATTGATGGATGACTTTGAAAGACACATATTTTGCCATGTATTGTCAGCAATATACATGTAGTTTTTATCATCATGTTGGTAGAAACTTATGTAGTATGTTTATCATGATGTTGAACATATGGCAGGACTAAAAGATCCAATATTATCATTACTTCTGTGATTATCATTGAAAAAGTAATCAATCTAAAAAAAAGTTTGAAAATTAAAACAGCATATCTTATATGTTACCGTAATCTACATGCACACATAAATTATGTTCATGAGATGAAACATGTACTCTTGCAGGTCCAAAAGCTGAACCTTCTATCAATCAAGTGTCCTGCACCATCCTCATCACATGACCTAGGAGAAGCACTGTGTTCTATACCAAAGCTGAATGACCTGACACTGCAGCTAATGGATCATAGTGATAAGTTTTGCTCTGCATTGAAAGCAAAGGCATCATCCCTAACGGTATGTATATACATCCTGTCTGAGAGACATTGAAAATTTGAACAATACCTGTGTGAAACACTTTGTAGGTTTATTTCTGATATGTACATACCGGGGGTATACATTTTCATTACCTTTATTTCTTCTACTACCATTTATCATTAATGTTGCAATGGCCATATGCAAGTGATGAACAAGATCGGATTTGAATCACTATATTTCCTTTTCTATTTTGATGAGTTTGGATTATTTAGGAAACAATTTTCACAGTGATGTCATACCATGTCATACATGTACATGTATATGATGTCATATGGTAAACTCCTGAATTCTCTCCTTCCCATATAGGCTTGATACAGGTGTCACCTGCTTCCAGTAGGCTACGGGTTAATATTTGTTCCAGGCTAGAATGAATATGATGTATGTGAAAGCAAGATTTGAAAGTGCTTGATAGATAAATAGAAAATGCCTGCTCCTTCCAGTTATTAAAGGGTAAAAATGAGTTTTGTGTCAGAATTGATGATTGATGGATGACTTTGAAAGACACATATTTTGCCATGTATTGTCAGCAATATACATGTAGTTTTTATCATCATGTTGGTAGAAACTTATGTAGTATGTTTATCATGATGTTGAACTTATGGCAGGACTAAAAGATCCAATATTATCATTACTTCTGTGATTATCATTGAAAAAGTAATCAATCTAAAAAAAAGTTTGAAAATTAAAACAGCATATCTTACATGTTACCGTAATTTACATGCACACATAAATTATGTTCATGAGATGAAAACATGTACTCTTGCAGGTCCAAAAACTGATTCTTGGCCATGTTGGGTGTCCTACACCATCCTCATCACATGACCTAGCAGAAGCACTGTGTTCTATGCCACAGCTGAATGACCTGACACTGCAGGGAATGCATTTCAGGGATGAGTTTTGCTCTGCATTGAAAGCAAAGGCATCATCCCTAAAGGTATGTATATACTTCCTGTCTGAGAGACATTGAGAATTTGAACAATAAGTATGTGAAACACTTTGTAGGTTTATTTCTGATATGTACATACCGGGGGTATACATTTTCATTACCTTTATTTCTTCTACTACCATTTATCATTAATGTTGCAATGGCCATATGCAAGTGATGAACAAGATCGGATTTGAATCACTATATTTCCTTTTCTATTTTGATGAGTTTGGATTATTTAGGAAACAATTTTCACAGTGATGTCATACCATGTCATACATGTACATGTATATGATGTCATATGGTAAACTCCTGAATTCTCTCCTTCCCATATAGGCTTAATACAGGTGTCACCTGCTTCCAGTAGGCTATGGATTGTAACAAACAAGCTTTCAATATAGTTAGCACTCTTACTCTTGAAATATTTATAAAACCAGTAATTTCACCTCTTACCTTGTTTTCACATCTCCCTCTGGTAAGGTTCCGCCCTCCTCCTGTTAAGATTTTAATTATTGACTTCCAAAGCCTTTATGAATTTTTGCCTAGGGAGTGTCGATACCTATCCTTATTATGGCGTGATTTTTAGTTTTTATGCATTCTTTTTATAAACGGAACTGTGCAAGCGCGTATTCCGGAAACAATCGCGACTTTGGCAACTTTGCTTAATTGCTATGATATGACGCAGCACAGCGATGCGCGTCGAGCTTAAAAACTCTTCAAGGCTCGTAAATCTTTTTGAAGTTAAATTAGGAATAGAAAATAACAGAGGTCTTTTAAGTCAAATTTGTAATAGAAAAATTAAGTAAATACGGATTGGTAAAGTTTCTCTAGGCAAGAAATTATTCAATTCTCTCTTTGGAATCGTTCCACAGGAGTTCTGTTTCTCATTAACAAAATGACGTCATAGCCTTTCTTTTAATCCAAAGGCTTCGATAAATTGATGCTTTTCCTGAGATAATTAGTAAACTAAGACAGATGATAAAAGAAATGATTACTGATGTACTGACTTTATAAATTTCTCAACTAAGAACGTTAATACTCTTACTTATAAACCAGTATTTACTGAGATATAGTGTAAATTACGATAAAAATTTCCTTCAAGAAGGATCAAAGCTAAGTCTTGCTAGCACTTACGCGCGGCTGCGCGTGACGTGTATATATGAGGATTGGCGACACTCTTTATCTCAGTTAAACTGGAGAATTATATATATAACTTTTGTTTGCTCTACTTTTGTCTTTTGATAATGACTTAAGTCGATGTAAATTAATCTGATCTTGTATGTAAGATGAATCATTTACTGTCTAATGCATTTTTAGATTTATTATAAGCAATTTTCCATAGACAATCTAGCACAGGTTTTGTAAATTGTGCATTCTCGGCGCAGCGCAGTTTTGGTATACAGGAATTCAGCGCGCTTTCCCCTACGTCCGCAATAAGCGTATAAATATAAGAAGCTGTCATTTAACGTTTGCCTTCATTTCCCCCGGGTTACCTCACTTGGCTCTCACAAAGCCTAACAGGTATAACACACCCAAGACTCAACAATAAGGCCCTGAACTGTTCACTTAACTTTTCTTCGTTTTCAAACAGTTAATCGTCAATTCCCCCCTAAACCAATAAGCAATTGTCTATGGAAACTGATAGATATGACTATTCCTAGAAATAATAACTTAAGAGATTTTCAGCTATAAGTATAGAACTAGAACTCAATAAGAATTAGATGCATTAAGGATTCAGAATTTATTTCAACTACATAAATATAAGATAATTAGATAATTGAATTATTTAAATAGGGATATTCATAATGAAATGAATTATTGAAATACTACAGATAGTAAAGAATTGATGTAACAGTGGCGAGTTGATACCGATGTAAATATTTGAATAAAAGTTACACTTGTTTTGTTTTTCCTGTTCAAAATCTAAAATCTGAGTCCAAAGAAACTGTTTCATTTTCTCTGAGTGTCATAAATAGACTCCTTCACATAATTATTTTCTCTGAGTGTGGTAAATAGACTTCTACACATAATTATTTTCTCTGAGTGTGGTAATAGACTTCTTCACATAATTATTTTCTCTGGAGTGATTCACATATCAAATTCATAATTTCCCTCCAAAGTTTCCCAAGTCATATACTTTGACTAAACGAACCATCCCAGTAATATCCCTGGAAACTATTCCTAAGGTGTAGTCTTACCGCTCGGACCTATATAATAAACATCAAATAAAAACCTTAGGGATGGCCGATCAAAGCGGCCAAAAGGTCAAAATTACTACCAGGGAGTATAGTTCGGAAAGCGAGCCGACTCCTAACCCCCAGACCACCACTTTGAGACATAGTCCAGCTCAAAGTTACGTGCTGGAGGAGGAGGCACGCGACAGGATTAATATTAATTCCAAGCTTAGATAAATATGATGCATGTGAAAGCAAGATTTGAAAGCGCTTGATAGATAAATAGAAAATGCTGCTCCTTCCAGTTATTTAAGGGTAAAAATGAGTTTTGTATCAGAATTGATGATTGATGGATGACTTTGAAAGACACATATTTTGCCATGTATTATCAGCAATATACATGTAGCTTTTATCATCATGTTGGTAGAAACTTATGTAGTATGTTTATCATGATGTTGAACACATGGCAGGACTAAAAGATCCAATATTATCATTACTTCTGTGATTATCATTGAAAAAGTAATCAATCTCAAAAAAGTTTGAAAAATAAAACAGTATATCTTTTATGTTACCGTAATCTACATGCACACATAAATTATGTTCATGAGATGAAAACATGTACTCTTGCAGGTCCAAAAACTGAGTCTTGTAGGAGTTGAGTGTCCTACACCATCCTCATCACATGACCTAGCAGAAGCACTGTGTTCTATGCCACAGCTGAATGACCTGACACTGCAGCTAGTGGATCCCAGTGATAAGTTTTACTCTACATTGAAAGCAAAGGCATCATCCCTAAAGGTATGTATATACTTCCTGTCTGAGAGACATTGACACTCCCATTTTCGGCAATTACAGCAAAAATGGGCGTGACCACCAAATTCTAAGTGGCCATAGCACGGTAACCGATGGTCCAAATTCAATGAAAATGGTATCATTGGAAGGGAATTATGTGAACTATCTGAAAATATCTTACTTTTGATGTAGGGCCAATTTAATGAGTGATGAACTTTTGACCTTTAATTTGACTGTGTGGATCACGCGACCTTGAGCCAATTAATTTATATCAGAATCCTTGACAATATTTCTACAAAATACAAAAAAAATCCTGGAAATGTAATATTTTTTGTTTGTTTTCTAGCCCCTCTCAAAATTGGTATACTTACTGCAAAAATTTTCATTGCAGTCCCACACATAACTACCTGTGTATAGTGATTATGTATTCATGTCTATAGATGCTTACTATCCGGTACTAAAACTTGTTTTATGTGGGGAGAACAACTTATAAAACTTGATAATGATGATCAGACCCTCTTGCAGGCTTGCAAAACAATGTTAGTGCATAGAGAATTGAAATAGATTAACAAAAACATTGATAGCAACACTGCCTTCCTTCTTAGAAGAATGCATAAATTGCCATTTTTCAGCAGACTGAGCTTGAGAGAATTCATCCACAGTTGGTAAACTTTTGCAATATGTCCTTCAGCTGTGTCTGAGATGATTTCCTAGATGATGGTGAAGTAAGAGAGGGAGCATTAATCTGACACGAAATGTTTTCTTGCTAACCCAACATCTTCAGCTTTTTCTACTAGTCATTTGACAGTAAACAAAAATTTATGTGTCAGCTTCCATACAGACCAGATTCTGACTGCAGATGCCATCATTTATTTCTTTTAATAAAACATTCCCAGTATCATGTTTTGTTATTCAAACCGGAGGATGTGTTAGAATCAGCTGTCGTATTGCAAGACTGAATTCTCATAGCATAAACTGTAAATGACACCACAGATCTGTCCCAGTAAGGAAATCTTCTCTTGATGCTTATAAACTGAGCTGGGAAGAATAGACCAGAATTTAAAGCGCAATTTCATCACCTCAAGAAGATAAGAAAGAGAGCAATCCATCAATGGATGTAAAGGAACAGAACTTTATCTGCTGTCTGTATGTCAGTTTTCTAGGCAATTACATGGTAGATGAAATTGCTCATGAGTTTGGAGACTACCATGTCAAAGTCTTGCATCCACATGGGCCTGCAAATCAGTTCAGTTGGCCAGCAAGGGAAGACACATGTTGGATGGAGAAGAAACCATTTTTTGCTAGGTTGATGCTCCTTCTCATACATGTACATCACCATCATATCAGAAATACGTCAAATCAGACACTGAAGAAGGAAAATTTATCCACAATAAATAGATTCCCTCAAGCTTAATTGATTGGTGAATACCTGATTATTTCTTCATTGTCTAAGAAGGAATGTAGTGTCATTAATTAATATTTTTGTCAATATACTTCAGCTCTCTATATATGTATCAGTATTGGAAGAAGGTCTTACATTTTTTACATTTTTGAAAGATGTTTTAGTAATCAAAAAGCAACTATAGAATACATTGTATCAGCATATACAGCAAGAATACATAATCACTATACACAGGTAGTTATGTGTGGGACTGCAATGTAAATTTTTGCTGTAAGTATACCAACTTTGAGAGGGGCTAGAAAGCAAACCAAAAATATTACATCTCCAGTTTTGGGGTATTTTGTAAGAATATTGTCAGGGATTCAGATACCAAAAAATTGGTTCAAGGTTGCGTGATCCACACAGTCAAATTAAAGATCAAAGCAAAGGTCAAAAGTTCATCACTAGTTAAATTGGCCTTACATCAAAAGTAACACATTTTTCAGATAGTTCATATAACTCCCTTTCCAATGATACCACTTTGCAATGAATTTGGACGATCTGTTACTGAGTTATGGTCACTTAAATGGGGTACCCGATGCTGAAATAATGTTAGCTCATTTAAAAGAGCATGATTTTATTAGCAGAAAAATCATCTGCCTAAAGTTTTTTAAAAAGTCGTGTTGCCAAGGAAACCCCAAATGTGGTAAGATTTCAGGATAGTTTTGACCCCTCAGCTGAGACCCAGTTTTAACTGGGTACCCACTTTTACGTCAAAATGACGTCAAAGTGGGTACCTTGTCGCGCACTTCTAGCAAAATGCGCGCAAGGTATAATACATATTGTACAGTCTAGCGCGCGGCACAACTGCAGTGCGCGAAGCTGGGTACCCACTTTTACGTCATACTTTATACTCAAATTTTTTGGTCAGCTCTTGACTTTTTATGAGAAAATTAGCCAAAATGTATTGATTTCGATTGAAAATCATCAAATTTTTAATGCCATTCTTCTTATAATTCTATTCTCGATCATATATCAAAAATTTTGTTACCATTGTGTAATCACTTTAAAATTTGGTGGTCACGCTCATTTTCGCTGAAATTGCCGAAAATGGGCATGTCCTAGTGCGAAAACATGCATCCGATTGCACTGGAATTTAGAATATTATCATGGGCCATGTCAAATTACCTATATACCAAATATGAACAAATTCTGAGATGGTGCGATTTAATTTTGATATTTTGGGGGGTGATTTGACACGAAATGATCCTATGGTATACTCTGCATTAACCTGTTGACTACTGAATTCTCTCCTTCCCATACATGCCATATAGGCTTAATACAGGTGTCACCCGCATCCAGTAGGCTATGGGTTAATATTAATTCCAGGCTAAGATGAATATGATGCATGCAAAAGCAAGATTCGAAAGTGCTTGATAGATAAATAGGAAATGCATGCTCCTTCCAGTTATTGAAGGGTAAAAATTAGTTTCATGTCAGAATTGATTAAATCTACTGGATTCTATCATTCCAATGTTGGCAGCTCTGTGATCGATGGATAACTTTCAAAGACACATATTTTGCCATGTATTATCAGCAATATAGCTTTTATTAACATGTTTTTAGAAACTTTATGTTTATAATGATCTTGAAGAAATGGCAGGATTAAAAGATCCAATATTGTCATTATTTCTATGATTATCAGTGAAAAGGTTGTGATAGTATGTAGTTATTCCATAAAACAGTAAATTTGATAAACATGTATTAATCCACATAATTACATGTAATTATGTTCATGAGCTGACATCATGCATACTCTTGAAGGTCCAAACACTCTGCCTAGAAGAAGTCAGGTGTTCTGCACCAGCCTCATTACATCACCTAGCAGAAGCACTGTGTTCTGTGCCACAGCTGAATGACCTGACACTTTACTTTGTTTTTGTTTCTTAATGTTTTCCTTTAATTTCCTTTCATAATTTCTTCTATGCTTCCCTATGAATTTCTTTATTTTCCTATATTCTCTCTTTTTTTTCTTATGACTGTTGTTTCCCTTTATATTTGTCCTTTGATTTTCCCAGTTTTCATCATTTCTTCTATGCTTCCTTATTGTTTCTCTATGTTTCTATCTTCTCTCTTTGCCTTGTCTTATGGTTACTTGTGCTTTGTTTTTGTCTTTTTTCCTCTTTATGTTTTCCTTTATATTCCCCATGATCTTTTATCATTTCTTCTTTGCTTCACTAGTCTATGTATTTCTATATTTTTCTATATTCTCTTCTGTATTTCCTTATGTTAAACCTTATTTTTCCCCTTACGTTGCCTTTATTTTTCCCCCCTTTCATCATTTCCTCTATTCATTCCCTATGTGTATATCTTTTATAGGGTCAAACAACTTTGCAGTCCAGGGACAGAGACTATCTTGTTCTGCATATGTTCCTCTTCACAAAAATTGTCTCATTGACTTCAGAGTTTTGGCCTATTTCTACGATGAGGCAACACGCGCTCATCGTTGTCCTGTTGTAAATTCAAACATGCTCGCTTTGAAACTCGGATCCCAATGAGAGAATTTTAGCATACAGAATAATATCCATCTTCGCTTCTACTTGGTCGATTTCTACTGTTTGAAGTTCTATTTGAGTTAGCATTTAGTTGTAGAATTTCTAGTAATGAAATCATATGCAAAACATATTTTCAATCAAAGATGTGTTAAGGTAATGAAATCCAGTCAGACAAGCTTTTATGGCCGAAGGCCAGCCCGTGTGATCTGATCACTGCTTATAAACAGCTGTCGAGTGAAGGCCTACCGTGTGGAAGAAAATGGAATATTTTTGTGAATTTGGATATAATATCTCTGAAATTCATGCTTTAAACACTATTTTGCTATACAAATCCACCCGCCCCCTCCAAAATGCCAACAAAAAAGAAAGATGCATGTGAAAGCAAGATAAGTGCTAGAGAAATAAATAGAAAATCCATGCTCCTTCAAGTTATTCAAGGGTAATAATGAGTTTCATATTTACAAGATTTTGGTACAGTGAATATTTCTCTATTTATGCACTGTCACCGATATTGCTTGCATGTAATTGACCTTTTGGAAGAATTTTTATGTTGATCACAATTTTGAAGAATTGGCAAGATTGAAAGATCCAATATTGTCATTTATTCTCTGATTATCAGTGAAATGCAGTTGTAATTTTTCAGTGCAATTTCATGAATTTGAATGACAAGTTATGAAAGCAAATAAAAAGAGTGGATAGAGTAACGCATGTCATCAAAGGAATTGAACTATATAGTAAAGGAAGTTGATATAAATGGAAAATGGAAGTATTAAGATTAAGATCAAAAAACAAAACATAATCATGAGAAGACAGAGAAAAAGGCATAGAAAAATAGATACAAACCTAAGCTCCAGGCTCCTGTATACAACATGTATGTAATCACAGAGGTTTTGTGTACAAGTCATTGTGTGCATGTGCAATACAAGTACATGTATACGTTGGTTTGCGAAACCAGAAAAGCTTTGATGCACTAGAACTGTCACTTTGGGCGATGTCATTGAGACATCGTCAAGGATTGTCTAGTCCTAGAATCTCATAATTATACATGTAGATCGAAGTGGAAATGGTCATAACTAACAACTCAAGATTATTAAAGAAATTTGCCACTTACGTCCATGGTAACTGATGTTACTTATACATTTGGTACTATTAAGGCACTACTACTGCTACTGCTGCTTATAATGATTATATTCAATGTGTATACTGAGTGTCCCCTAAAAAAATGATACACTTAAAATGGCCCCAAATAAAAATGTTTATCGAATTTGGGATATATTGTAAATATATGGAAAGCTGAAGGTCTCTTCTATCATATAACACAAAAATTGAAAATGTTTTATGCTTGATCTTTGATCATGAGTAAGCACTGTGCACTTTTTTGAAGGACATGAAAATTAGGTTGTACAGAATCGGATATTCACTTTGGGTGCAGTGAAGAGTTATCCAGTTTTAGAAATTGCTGATTCTCTGATGAGTTCATATAGAGACAGATATAGGTTTGAACTTTGTGCAGTGAATTGTGAATTACATGGCTTATGAATTCAAAAGTTTATGCATGAGTGATCATGTTTTGTCTTTCTAATCACACTTTGATAATGGAAGTCGTTTTGACAGTACCGTATTATCTGGTGTTGATTGAAGTCTGTGGTAATTGTAGCGGTGCTCCTGGTAGTTCGTGTTGGGGGGGGGGAATGGTTGTGTGTGTGGCTGTGTGTGTGAGTGTGTACATGGATGCTCTTGTATCTATTTGCGAGGACAGTGAACAAAGAAAAATTGCTGAGAACAATGGTCATCAGATCTGTCAACTAATAGTCCTTGAAGGTCAAACAATAGATTAAAGCCTTATTCTGTCCACCTTCAAAAGGACAGGAGAACAATAGAGGAACCAAAGCTGTCCACAGAAGTAAAGTCATATGAAGATGTGCTTGTGTGCATGAGGGGGTGTGTATATGTGAGACATGTCACAATTCCACAAGGTGTTTTTCATTGTCATAGGTCCATCCATAGGCATTTTGCTCCATCCAAACCATTCATCCCATCTTTCCTTCCCTTAAACTCTACCATATCCAAAACTCATTTGCCATAAAGAATGTTTGCTAATTAATACCCATTTTGTTGATTGATTTGATTGATTCATGATTGATTGGCTGATCGATTGATCGTATCAGTGTTTGATTGATTGAATTATAGGATCAGTCTTTGATTCTGAGTAATCATATTCCATTCATCCCATCTTTCCTTTGCCAAAACTCTACCATTTCCAAAACTCATTTGTTATAAAGAATGTTTGCTAATTAATACCAATTTCATTGATTGATTGATTGGCTGATCGATTGATCAAATCAGCATTTGATTGATTGAATGATTGGATCAGTCTTTGCTTCTGAGTTATCATATTTCTGTTCCTGAATAATGGTGACATAAATCATGCCCTACCCAGCACAAATCCTAACCCTAGTCGTACATTATCAATTACCACAGATAAAGAGTGGGTAATGCTTTTAGAATATCCAAAGTCAAACTATGATCAATGATGCATAAACATTTAATTACATAACATCATGTCATGCACTGCACAAATCCATCATAATCTATCATAAACTCATCATACCAAAAGCAATTTCTAAGCTGCATGGAGAACTCCTCATCTCAGCCCGAATGGATAGTGAAGACCTGCGCAGCCAAATTTTCATGTCCTTTACCAAAGTGGGCCATGCTTACCCAAGCATGAAATATGTTTTGATTTTTTTTCTGTGGTCATATGATAGAAGAGACCTTCAGCTGTCCATATACAAAAATCCCCCCCCCCCCAATTCACTATTAACTTTTATTATACTCCACCAAACAAAGTTTGAAGGTGGTATATTGGAATCAGTGCACAGTTGGATGGTCAGTCAGTCGGGCAGTCGGGCAGTCGGGCAGTTGGTCCTTTACAAATCGTACTTCTTTCTTATTCTCGAGCAATTCTCATGAAATTTAGCACACATATTGGTCTTGGGATAAAGAATTACAAGACACACTTTTTGAATGTGTCGGAAAGTGTGTTGCCATGGTAACAGCATATTGTTGCAGTAACTCATGGAAAAATTTGTCAAACACATTTTAGTCTTTGAATAAAGATGTGCAAGACATTTTTCTGAATGTGTCGGAAAGTGCTAGCCATGGTAGCAGCATTAGCGCAATAAATTTGGAAATATCTGGTGGAATCAAAATACTTAATTGTCCCAGCAATGCTCATGAACTTTTGGACACATGTTGGGGTGGGGTTATATTAATCACCTTCAGTGATTGCTATTTTTTTTGGGGGGGGGGGTTGTTTCAAAAGTGTATCGTTTTGGGCGACGATACAGCACGCATATCCCCCAAACAAGGTGCTTAAAGCGTACCAATATTACACCAGCTCAGTTAGGCTACCAATATCAGTGCTCACAGCATTCAAGGAATTCCTTCATGTTGGTACCCACTTACACCTGGGTGGATTGTAGCAAATGTAGATTAATGTCTTGCCAAAGGACATTGTGCTGCAGTGGGATTCAAACCCCAGACCTTGTGGTTCACTATCCAGTGACTTATCCACTGGTCCACAACACCTCTACGGTGTTATGGATCCTATATACTACTGCTGCTACTACTACTACTACTACTACTACTACTACTACTACTACTACTACTACTACTACTACTACTATTACTACTTCTACTGCTGCTCCTACTACTACTACTACTACTACTACTACTACTTCTACTTCTACTGCTGCTCCTACTACTACTACTACTACTACTACTACTACTACTACTTCTACTACTACTACTACTACTACTACTACTGTTGATTATAAACACTCTGAGAAATTTTTTAATGAAAAAAAAACAGATAACTCTTGTAATTTTTATATGTCTTTTTTTTCTTCTTATAATTCAATTTAACTTTGTGCTTAATCTTTTATTAATCAAGCACTGCTTAATTGTATTCCAGAAAAATATTGTATTCTAGCCTTAAACAGATCCTATAACTTATTTAGTAATACAATCAGTTTTGCTTTTATATTTTACAGGGTTGTTTTCCTCAAATCAGGAATGGAAATTTCAGGTTCAATAGAGTTCTTCAAGAAGACATGAACTCATTTCTTCATTCACTTGCAGTATTCTGCAGGTTAGTAAGATAAATGAAATCTAAAGACATCAGCACATAGAATTTGCATGATCCGTGTATTGAACATAGAATCAAGTTTTAGAGTCTAGAAAGGAAATAGTGAGCAAGTTACAATGCTATTACTGCAGCAGATAGCATGTGATCAGCATCTCACAGAATGCACAATAGATTAGTAGAAGATTTTTATTCTGTGTGATGAAAATGTAAATATTACACCAAGAGGTAGCTGTACTCTGATATTTCTCTAATTACATTTTTACTTTGTTTTTCTCTCTGGACAGTGGTCTGATTGGTCTCATCCTGTTGTTACTTTCATCCTTTTCATAATTTGCAGCTACAAAACAATTAGATACAGACTGTAAAAGATATATTGATTTACAATATATTTATAACCTTTTTATTCCCATAAGTGGATACATTACACATCATGAATGAATAATTTTGGTCCCTCGCTTTGCCAGCTTGCAAATAAAAAATATCCTACTTGTAGGATTAAAAAAACAGCAAAACATCAAGTGAGGAGCAAATGTCAGACAGTCAGAATGGTATGCGTGATTATGAGAGTAGTGATTGATTTATTCAAAAGTTAATACTGTAGCCATATGAATTGATTACAAACTATTTGCATTTTGTGTCAAAGTTTAGATATGAATATATTCTTTTTCTTCTTATTTTCATTTCCAAATTGTAATCAGATCTGTTTCCATTTTCAGGCCCTGGCATTCCTTCATAAATATATCACAGCCATCAGACCGCCCTCGACAGCAACCCACAGGTGATGTACATTCTACATACCAGGTGCATTCAACATTGCAACCATCAGACCTGTCTCAGAGGCAATCCCTGGGTGGCGTAGACTCTCCATACCAGGTACATCCTCGTAGAATGACATTACAGCCATCAGAACACCCTCAAAAGCAACCCATGGGTGATGTACACTCTCCATACCAGGTGCAATCTCTCCAAACATCATCACCATTGGACCTGTCTCAGAAAAAACTCATTGGTGATGTGGGCTCATCACACCAAGCTCATCGTCTGAGATGGAAATCACAGTCATCAGAGCAGGTGCTATCTCTACAAACATCATCACTATTGGACCTGTCTCAGAAGAAACCCATTGGTAATGTGGACTCATCACACCAAGCTCATCGTCTGAGAAGGAAATCGCAGTCATCAGAGCAGGTGCTATCTCTACAAACATCATCACTATTGGACCTGTCTCAGAAGAAACCCATTGGTAATGTGGACTCATCACACCAAGCTCATCATCTGAGAAGGAAATCACAGTCATCAGAGCAGGTGCTATCTCTACAAACATCATCACCATTGGACCTGACTCAGAAGAAACCCATTGGTAATGTGGACTCATCACACCAAGCTCATCGTCTGAGAAGGAAATCGCAGTCATCAGAGCAGCTTCAACAGCCCTCGCAGTCAAGTACTTTGTCAGCAACCCATGGAATACCAATACCCAGTACTGCTAGAGATGAAGTCTGTCATGGTGATAGTTCATCAGATACTCATAGTCAGTTCTCTCATACATACAGTAGAGGTAGGAGCAGTCAGAGCAGGTCACACAAGAGACAAGCTCCTTCTACTCTGTCAAGAGTTCCACATGATGATCCTGAAAACCCAGAAAAGCAACCAAAATATGGAGTCTAGTTGCTATTACATTGATGGAGTAAGATTTGACAGTATTTCTTCCTGGAGATTTATATGCTTCTTTTGTTAGCAATTTTGAGTAAAAGGGGGTAATTTCAGGGGTGTTTGTGGAAATTTGTTCATCGGTGCGGCAAAGGGATTATGTATTCTGCTGAGTATAGTCCACTATCTGATGAATTACTTTATCACAAGCAGTACCTCCAGGGCCCTATTGCATAAACTTACCATCAATGGTAAACTACTATGGTAACATTGCTCAAAAGCCAATCAAATTTATAACCATAAATGATCAATCCCAGCTGGTGAAGTATTATTCTCAACACATCATGTTATTTGACTACTTGTAATTCCACACAGTTACTTCTTTCATGAAATAATTGTGTATGATCTGAATTCATTTCTTTCATTTGTAACCAGAGATGATGCCATGTTAGAAACCATTTTTTCTAGCTATCATGGTAAATTAATTTTGCTTCTAATGATGCTTTAGTTACTTTACAGATAGCATATTATGTTGAATGTTAAAGTATTGGTTTGATTTATTACTAGAAGTGGCTGGTTCAAGGGCTAAGAAGTTTTAATAGCTTTTATTATTGATATTATTGTGGTTCTTTCACAACTACATGTAGCTACATGTTTATCATTATGTCTGGTAAAGGTATGATATGAATAAAGGCTTACTTGTGTTTGTCAATTGATGCAAGACATTTTTGAAATATGAATTGTTTGTAAATTTCAGTTGCCTTATGAGGAAATAATTTCCAGGGCTTCCAGTACATGACTTTTTGCATTGTATGAAATATAGTCCACACTTGTACACATTCCATTTTTTTTACTGCTTCATGTCACTATGTCTCAACTATGATGAGATACATGTACATAAAAATTTATATTGAGCCATATTCAGTACTATATTTTTAAATGATTTTGAGAATACTTATTCCGGCTGTTTCATTGCTGTATTATAGATACATTTATATTTTGAACATGGATATAATTGCCATACTTGCCTTGTAAATTATCATAGTTTTGTTGTAATTATGCATTCTCTTCTTTCAACATAGAACATTCTCCTATTGACATTCCATCACCTTGCCTTTTGATATATTGTGATCATGATTATGTGATGAAATATTTATGTATGTTAATTATTGTAATAGACAATCCAATTTGCTGACATTGTGTGTTTGGTTATGTCATGCAATGTGCAGGTCTTTCTATACAGTATATTGGATGAAGTAATCCAATGAATTTTATACTACATTAGAGTGCCTTAGATATTTTATGATTTTAATGTACAGGAGATACAAGAAAGCATGCTAGTTGTAGTTTTATATGAAGGATTATGAACTGATAACCTATGTCATTGTAATACATACCAGTACTTAAAAGAAGAGGTGTAGATGTGATAATTTCCTCTGTCGTTACAAAGGATTCCTGGAACATTTCTATAAGTAACACTTTGGCCCAAAAGTTTATAAGCATGCGGGAGAAAGAGAATTTCCTTATGTTTTCATAATATATCATTTCAACTGTAAAACTATAGAGCATATACATGATAGGTGATTTTCTTTGGTGTATATACTGTGAAGTAGAAACATGTCTTGCCTGTAATTAGGAGGAGAAAAGTTGGCAGGATAAGGAAAGCTTTGAAATATGAGGATAAATTGTTTTTCTGCTAGGTGCACACGTACATTTACATGTATGTAATCCTTTGAGCTGAAGTGTACATGTATTTGTAAAACAAATGTTTGATATATACGTGTATAATGTCTGACATGCTTTGTATCCTTAAGTATTTGTATTAGAATGAATCAATTTCACTGTCTTAATAGACGGTGCCACCAAGTTTACAAACAAATACAATATTTTGTGAATTTCTTACAAACATTCTCACAAACATTATTCTATAATAATAAACTTCACAAATCATGAGCCCATTTCAAGACATAGGATAAGCTTTTCATTGTTCAGGCATATTAGATACAATATCAAAATCTAAACATTTTAACCCCTTTACAACACTGGCAAGGATATAAGAAGGGTCAATGTACATGTTAACACTGAGACAAGTGTGTCATTATGAGAGAAAATGTGTTTGAATGTGATTATAACACAAAGCAGTGGAGGATTAGTAGGTGCTATTTTACAAACTCATAATTTGAAATTGAGAATTTAATTGAATGTTATCAGAACAGTATTGTTACTATCATAACAATGGAGGATAATTAGTTATTTGACTGATTTGTCATTTCAACCTCAGTGGGAATGAATTTTGCATCAGACAGTAGAGATAGAAGTGTCATTGGTAAGAATCTTCCTACATTTACAGGTATTTTATGTATATGTTGTACAGTCAAACCTCAGTGTATAGAACTTGCTCTTATAATACTCTGTTGTAAGAAGGCAACAATGGAATCATGAACCTGTTTCAAGACAAAGGACAATATTTTTATTGTTCAGACATATTTGATATAATTGTCAAAATTTAGATGGTTTATTAACCTGTTGGCTACTGGAACCAGGTGACCCCTGTATTAAGTCTATGAGAAAGAGGGAATTCAGTTTTCAATGCGTTAACTTACCTACAACACTGAAAGGATTCAGAAGGGTCAGTAAAATATGAACACAGTAGTTTGTCATTACCAGAAGAAATGATTGTTATTATAACACAAAGGCAATGGAGGATTATTAGTTGCCATTTCACCAACTTCTCATTTTAATTTTAGAATATAATTCAATGCTATTTTTAAGTTATTATCGTTACTATGGAGGATAATTATTTGATCGACTTCTGATTTGAAGCTGAAAATGAATTTTGTAAAGATAGAAGTGTCATTGGTATATGTTACATGTATTCCATGTACAGTCAAACCTCATTATACAGAATGCTCTTATAATACTTGTGTAGTAAGAAGGTAATTTTGTTGGTTTTACTTCTTTGTATTCTTTTATGTTGCAGTTCTGATATAACCATAGATCCTGATAGGATCCATGGTATAACAATGATTGAATATAAATTGATTGCCCTGTTAACTCTTTGCCAGCTTCTGTCAACTATCAGCCTCAATCGTGCATTTAAACTGAACACTTGTAATATTAGTTTCAACTTAACCATTGCACCAGAAAAACTAAAACACAGCTGGTGTGCTTAAGTGATATCTATAGAATAATGACCGAAATCAGTACTGCTCTAAGGAAAGCAGAGTTTAAAGAAAATATGCAGAGAACAATATTGTCATTATATTATTTTGCCCTCAAAATTAATTCAGCAGGCAAAGCGTTAAGAAGGAGCTCGTTAGAATGAGTTTCAATTTAACTTTTGAAAGATGCTTGGTGAAAGTCACTCTTAATGGGGATCAAAGGAAAGCAAGAAGATAGAATGGAAACTTTGGCATGGAATTAGCTTAGGAATTATTCTTCATTGTGTGATAATACATGTATGTATGAATGTAGGGCTGTTCATAGCACATTGCCAACAGAGTTCTTAATACATGTATTGTAAACAAAACCAGACATTAATATTTCTCAATAAAAATGGTCTCTTTTGTATATAAATTTCAAGAACTCTTTTTTTCTTCTTCTTAATTTTTTCCCCTCCAGTTCATTCATGTACATTCACAACAGTGTTAAAATAGTTGAAAGTAAAGTGCTTTGCTTGTGATTTATTTTTCTTAAAATTGGTTACCACAGTGTTACTATACTGCACTGATACTTCAATTTTATAATTTGAAATTACATGTGTGTCTGTTGATAGCAACCAGAATTATTTGATACAAAATAAAAACTTTATAACCTTCTTTGAATTGGTGATCTCTCGTAATATGTGCAGTCTAGGGAGAGAGACATGGAAGGATGATGGAAGAGAGATAGGCAGACACATACAGAGAGAAAGATAAATAGAAAGAGTGAGGGAGAGACAACAAGAGAAACCAATGGGAAGAGAAAGGAAGATATAAAGTGGAGATATTTAGAAGATGAATCCATGTATATAGGCCTAGGTAGACAATGTACAGAGAAAGATGAATAAAGAGAAAGAGGGAGAGAGAGGGGCAGCAAGAAAGGAATAGGAGCTGAAAGAGAGATTAAATAAGACATTGAAAAAGTATGTGTATTTACATACAGGGCCTGAGTGGAAACAGAGATAACCAAAGAGAAAATTGATGAGAGGAGAAAAAGGAAATTAATCTTATATAGGAAAGGGGAAAAGAAAGGGATATTAAAATGAGAAAAACCACATAAATTGCCAGATAGGGGATGATATAAAAATGATATAAAACGTGAATACAGGGGTGGGGTGTAATAAGGGAAAGAGATTTGAGGATGAATAAAGACTTTTAAGGGAAGAAAGAGTGGAGTATAATTAGACATGACAATGATGGACATGGGGAGATGGGGATAGATGATGGAGTTAGAATGAGAAGGAATTGAAATAATGCTGAAGAGAAGTAAAGATGGAGCATACCGTAAGGAAAGGGAGAAAGAGGAAAGCAAAACAGATTCAACATTGAAGAGAGAGAGAAGGGGAGGGAAACAGATCTTACAATAAAAGACAAAACAGGAGGGAAAAAAGAAAAACTTGAGTTGACATGATAATACTGGGTATATAGACATAGGAGTGATTAAAAGAATGAAAAGGAATGTAAAGAAAGATGAAGAGAGAGGAAAAGAAAGAGATGGAAGTATGTAAAAAGAAGGAGAAAGAGAGGGCGAGGGAAACAGAACTTACAATGAAGACAAAACAGGAGGGAAAAAACATGAGTAAACATGATAATAGGTCAACTAATCATGTTAATACAGAGAAGAATATAGAGGGGTTGGATATAGATGAGAAGGAATGAAGAGGACAAGAGAGAAAGAAATAAATGTTGGAGCATGTTATAGAAAGAGGGCGAATGAAAGAGAAAGAGAGAGAGAGGTGGAGCAAAAACAACGATGATTAAGGCACTACATTCAGACGGATCGAGGGGAGACAAAAATGGATAAATGGAAGGAATGAGGAAATAAACAGCGCCACCTCTTGGGCTGAGTCACAGGAAAAAATGAAGAAGGACACCCAATTTCATTTTCAACCCTATAAATACACATAAAATAAGCAGCATTTAAAATGATGTACTCCCGCTTTCTTGTGTCCATTCAGTGAAAAGGATATGCTTTGGTCGGGTCATGATTAAGAATGTATATCCCAATTTTTATGGGAAAGTATTCCCAATTTTTTTAATACATTTGTTTTCTATATTAAAAAGTGTTTTCAGGCCTATTCTCTTTTCGGGGGGGGGGGGGGGGTGTCTTCTTTTGTTTGTAAGGACACGTGTTTATAAATCAAGACTAGGTTAACCCACTGGCTACTGAAACCGGTTTGTCTCTGTATTAAAGAAAATCCTCAAGTCGAGTCATTTTTAAATCAAAGCTAAAAAATGAATAATACAGAAGATCAAAGACAATTTGAACAAATTGGACACGGAAAAAGAAAGTTATTCTCATATGAAATCATCTGTTTTAACACTATCATAGCTATAGCTAATGGTCATACAATTTTTCGACAACTCTCAATAATGTTCTGTACGCAATTTCCCAAATTCGTTATTATCATGAAGAACAAAATGTTTTCATCGTCTTACCCCAAATGAAGTATTAAAAAAAATGTCTCAGGCCTACATCTTCTTTTTTTTAAATTTCGCTTTAAAAAAAGGTGGTGCAAAATTAAGCAAAATGAGAATATTCAATTATGTGTGGACAAAAGATATTGAGAGTTGTGCAAAGATGTCATCAATAGCTACGGTTAGATCAAATTCCACGTTCTCTGTTCCTATTATCTTCTCTGATCGTTCATCCTCCTTTTATCACTCTATCCTTCTTCATCTTCGTCGTCATCTTGGAGGAAATCCTTCTCTCTAAATTCTTTAGATTGCAATGAGGGACCAATCCAAAATTAAATTGAAAATCTTAATCTAACAGATTTAGAAGTCAATCTTTTTCTCAAACTGATTTTGGATTGGTCCCCCACCACAAATCTTATAGATTGATTTCCAATCTAAGGAATTTAGAGAGTTCCATTTCTTCAGTCTCTCCTCTCTCTGCCTTATCTGTCTCTTCTATATTGTAGTCAGTCTTTCCATCCCAGTGGAAGACCTCTAGCTTCTCTGTCACTATTTTCTTCTCTGATCTTTCATCCTCTTTTATCACTCTATCCTTCATCTTCTTCTTCTTCGTCATCTTGGAGGAAATCTTTCCATTTCTTCAGTCCCTCTTTCTCTCCATGTCTGTTTCTTCTATCTTGTAATCAGTCTTTCCATCCCAATGGAAGACCTCTAGCTTGGCAAACCATTTACCTATCAGGGACTCCCGCGTCGTCGGATGCATGAGGCGGTCAGCTTCCTCCAGCTTTATCTATCTTTGGTCAGTTCATCAAGTAGTGTTAAAAAAAAAGTTAACGAGGTCATAACTTTCTAATTCGTGTCCGATTTCGTTAAAAATTTCACTGATCTGTTCATATTCCCACTTACATTGATTTGGGAACTACCTTGGGTGTTGCGTGTTGGTATCCATAATCATGGTAGTAGAAGAATTCAGTAGTCAACGTGTTAACCATGGTTAAATCGAAAAATTCATTCTCTTCAATGTATTGCATCCTGTCTTGATTATTTAACTTTGAAATGTATTCAGGAGAGAGAGTAACAAGGAAAGAAATCATTTATATCATAAACTATGATTAATTTCATTTAAGGAAGTAGATTTGTTTTAATACTCTTCCTTTTCTAAAACATTACGAGGAATCACTCAGAGGTGCCTTTGCTTCTCCTCATCTCATGTTTAAGTTTGCACAAATTATATGAAAATGAATTAAGAAAGCAAGAAAAACATCATTATTGAAGCCTCCGTGAAGCAGTAGCAATTACCTTGGCCCTGTTCACTCATGGACGAACTGGGACTGAAATTCGGTTGAGGAATTTGTGATCGATCCTCTCAAACCTACGCATGTGATTTTTGCATTCATCATGATTTATGATATTGTTATTTTTATGATACCATAAGACGTCTTTCCTGTATCATAAGTGTAGAAATAAAATTTTGCCTGTGGGTGGCGTCTCTTAATTACTCCACTGAATCAAATGTTAAGCATTTATTAGCGCGGAAAGCGAGCGAGCAACAAATTTGAAGCTTGAGTTAATGGCAAGACTCATTTTGTCTGAAAGGAATGATTTCAAAGGTGCACGACTTACGGCTTAAAATCATGAAAGGTAGTAATAAGCAATAAAACATATTAATGTGGACGTTCTGAAACTTTGCTTAAAGCATTAGAACATGTAGAAAGCTAATTTAATTAAATTAAGTTAAATTGAATTTATTTCCATTTCCAACAAAAACATAATACTTGAGTATTAAAACAAAGGATATACGTAAATAAGCAACAATATTACAGTATAAATGGTGTGTTTGGATTATTTCTAAAGAAAGTGTTTGGAAATGACCGGAACCACTAAAAAGCCAGGCTTAAGGAATATAGATCCCTCAAATAATAATATTGCTTGTATTCTAAAGAATATGCATAAAAATAGGGGGAAAAGAAGAATCACAAATCGTTGTTACTTTGTAAGTTTTTGTTGTTGGTTTTCGGGGAGCCCATGAAGGTGGGCAAAAATCCATTCTGCCCAAATCCGAAAATTCATTGGGACACCCCTCCCCGCTTTCAGCATCTGTAGTATGGGATATTCCCTCTCATGTAGCAACTATTTGAAATTTTATAAATATGAGGTGATGATCCGATCAAACATTATCACACATTATTGTTCTACATCTTTTCAAAATGACCGAAATACCGAAGAGAATCGTATGAGATCAAAAAGACAAACCATCCCA
Organism: Echinometra lucunter; assembly: GCA_029962745.1. NCBI lineage: Eukaryota > Metazoa > Echinodermata > Echinoidea > Camarodonta > Echinometridae > Echinometra > Echinometra lucunter. Next base: position 33,678 of record JAPZVO010000249.1, on the reverse strand, counting down.
AAGCAAAATCGTCTGTCCTTTGAAGCTGGTAAGAAGCCGGTCTTTTGAAAAGAAATGATTTTAAATTAATTCAGTTTTGACGCATTTCACACCGGGGGGGGGGGGGGGGGATATCCACGTAAATCACCTTCTGGAAAGCACCCTAATCTAAACAGAGAATATTGCATCTCCGATTTTTCATTATCCTTAACGGGGATATTACGCAACACCTCAAATTGTATTGTCATGGGGGAGGGAGGGGAGGGGGCTAACATATACCGCACTAATGAAGTAAGCATCTGCCCCTTTTTCATAATTTCTAATTACTAGGAAACATTGCGCCTAATTGATATACGAGGGAGCGTAGCGACCGAGTAAGAAAGTTTTGATTTTTTGAATGCTGAAAGTTTGCATTTAAAACAATGTGCTTATTTTACAATCATGGTCATAGTGCAGTCTTATGATCTGAAATTTCCTCTTTTTTTCCCCTTGGAAGGGGGGCCGGGGAGGGGGGGGGGGTTAAATTCGATTTCCCCCCCCCCCCTTCTTGAATGATTGGGGCAACTGCCCCCCCCCCCCCCCCCCCGCTTCCGGCGTCTATGCTGCATCCCGGTTTTCCCCGCTGGTGCTGAAAAACAAAGGGTAAACCCTTTTCCTTTTTTTGTTTATGCGGATGATGTACAGGCCTCAATGAGATATATCCCCCGGGATTTCACACAATAGGCCTATTATTTGCGTAATTCATTTGTATCTTGCTTTAATAATGCATGCTGTAGTAACTGCTTTACGAAATTGATTGAGTGTTAGAAAACTGATTGTGTTACATATTATAAAGATCGCAAATAAATTCTTAATTTTTTAAGGGAGGGGTGAGTATAACAGAATGCAGGACGAAATAATGTAACTGGAAAAGTTAATTGAGGGTGAACGCGCTAATGATTGACGAAGATTTTTTTTCTTAACTAAAACTAAATATGATGTCGTCCATCCTTTGAACAGAAATTGAATCATCCTCGCCCCTCCCCCAGAAAAAAAAAATGAAAAAGAATGAAAACAATCGAGCTGTCTATAGGTAAAACTTCCCATCACAGATCCATCCCTAACTGCATCACAGTCTGGCATTTGATCTATCCTTTATTTTTGTTACTTAGTAATTTGAAATATATACGTTTGCTTTGCTCTCTTTTACTCGAGACCTTTCACCCTTGGTGTTAGAGACAAACGTAGACTTAAATAGAGACTTAGTGTTATGAGTCACGTTGGCTTCATTCTTTTATTTTCACCCTCATATCGAGCTTATCAAATCGAGAAACGTAATCCGCTGTCCAACATAATTACTGCCAGCTTAAAAAAAACAATTGATGCAACCAAGTTATACTCGACCTATAGCTTAGAAACCTGTTTTTCATCATACATCATGACATTCAGACAATGGGTTAAAGAGACTAGGTCTGCGACCATAACACTAATATACCCGTGTACATTTCAATAATTTTATTTTCCTCCTTATTGTTGTCGGTTGTTTTGAAGGTACTTTTTTTTTTTCTTAATTGGTCCTTTTTGACAAAAATAGTGTCCTGCTAGTGAAGGAATTTCATGGAAAACCTCCCCCAATTCCCCATGTAGTCTGCCTAGTTCACTCGCGTAGCCAGGAATTTTCAACACTGAGGCCAAGGCGAAGGAGCGGGGGGAGGGTGTGGGAGGGGGTATCTATGGTGGCCCTGAAGTACGCTCGACAACAGGTCATGTGCGACGTGAATTTCGCATCTCAGGTCCTGAATTTTGCATCGCGGGTCGTGAACTTCGCATCCTTGGTCACGAATTTCGCGCCGCGGGTCGTGAATTTCACGACTGGGATGCAAAGTTCGCGCCACGGGTCGTGAATTTCACGACTGGGATGCAAAGTTCACGCCACGGGTCCTGAATTTCGCATCCGAGGTCCTGAATTTCGCATCGCGGGTCGTGAAATTCAGGACCAGGGATGCTAAAATCACGTCGCACATGACCTGTTGTCGAACATACTTCAGGGCCACCATAGGTATCCCCCCCCCCCCCCCTCCTACGCCTACGGTAAGGAGATGTTTTTTTAAATTTCTTTATTTAAAAAAAAAAATTATACACACTAAAAATCAGAATCAGGGGTAACTTTTATAAGAAGTGGCATATCTTATGCTAATACCTTATATCCCCCCTCGCTTTTTATCTTTTCCACTCCGATCCGATCCACTCCGACCAGATCAACGTGGGACGATGGCCCCACAGAAATAGAAGACTTCTATTTCTGTGGATGGCCCCAGCCTGTGGCGCCGGAAGGTTTGTTTGTTTGTTTGTTTTGTATTTTTTTTTGCTCGCCGATCAACGGGGGGGGGGGGGCCATGGCTCCCTTGTGCGCACCCCCTAGTTCCAAGACCAAATATTCTTTGCCAAGACTAAGTACGAAAATCTTGGCTAATGATGTCAGCAGTAAGGATGGGAAATCCCCTACTCAAAAGTTTGTGATTGGTCAGTCCGGGAAAACACGCCCCTTTTGCTGGCTGTGATGAGCGAATCAGATACAGGGAGTGGTTATAGCGCGGGTGCAGTACATGGTGCAATAGTAGCCCTAGCTATCGCTAGCTATAGCTAGCCCTGGCCTTGTCACTATATGTCAGTGCTCAGCGAAGTTGTGTGTTGAACGTGGTTCGAGTTTATTAGACTGTGCGTTTGCATCACCTGCGACCTGCGTCACTTGACACTAATTTTTGACTGAAATTTGATGTAATAAACTGTTATTGCCTGATCTTTGAAGTAAGGTGCATGTGAATGACAACGACCGCACAAGTTTCAAGAGTAATATGATGTGGAGTTTGTTAAAGGTAAGACATTTATTGGTGCTGTACTGTTAAAATTCCTTTGCATCTCCAACTTCCAAGTTACATTTCAACACGAAGTTAGTGTAGACTATACTTGGTATGGTTCAAAACTTACGCGGGGCTAGAGACAGAGTGCAGTGCTAGTGCCGTCTCGTGGTATGGTGATGTTGAAGTTTTTCCGTCGATGAACAATGGCAGCAGTGTCTAGAAATAGGTGTTGTGTTTGACCGATTACCATAGACAAGATTGTTAACATGAGTAAGATAATATTGATTAAAAATAATCACTGGATATAGAAGTAGACTCTAGATCTATATTTGACAAAATATCAAATTGAATTGAACTTAAATTAGATAAGATTAAAAGAGGCATTATCAAGATATAAGTCACCAGCTTATTCACTGCCGTTTATTTTGTCAGTGCTGGTGACTTCTTTCCACTCTTATAGACTTTGTACACAATGCGAGCACACACGAGAGACGAGAGTTGACTTATTTCACGATAAGGCCTTAAAAGATAACAAAGGTCATCCAGCTCATCATCTCAGACTGTACAATTTAAGAATTACAAATATTCACCCATTTCCTTGCAGAATATATGAAGTCATGCATTTGCATGGAGTTAACGAGTGTGTTTAGACCTTTGGCTGTTTACTACTAACAGAAAAACTGACTTTCTTTTCAAACAGCCACCCAAAGCGGGGAGCAGGGAGGGAACGGGGATGGCCGCACCCTTTCGAGAGTAGCCCCCCCCCCCCCCCCGTTGTCTCAAAATGATGGGTTGCATGTGGGGAGTGAAATAACGCATCCATTCATGGAAACAGGGGGGGGGGGGCTTGTTTCGAAAGGGTGTGGTGAGTAGTCTGATGTGCCAGCTGTTTTTTGTTAACGAAGTAAAAAAAAAAAAGTAAGAAAGAAGAAAAGAGTTGGCTATTACCTGATGGGGGCGTCAAAGGCAGGCGCAGAGCCGGGGGGGGGGGGGGGGCGTGCAGGCCTTGCCCCCCCCCCCGACCCAAAATTTGTGTTTTTTTAGGGTACCTCGGAGATGCGCATTCCATTACGAAATCAGCCTCATGCACATCTGTAATTTGCGACAGTAAGAAACTGAAGGAACGTATTCGCAAGTGAATGTGTGTGCGTATGTTTGTATGTATAAGCCATTTGAAAAGGTATATGAACTTATGAAGCAACAATGGATTCAGAGTTGTGCTTGGATAGGCCTATATCTTTATGAGGTTACAGGTGGCCCCAGACCCCCCCCCCCCCCCCCCCCCCCTGTGTGTAGGATTGTGAATTCATCCATGTTGAATGAGACAATATTTGGTGAAGTATTTTGCAAAATGTACATTTTTTTTTTCAATGCAATGATTACTGTGTGCTCTGATTCCCGTAGGCTTAATACAGGGCCCACCTGGTTGCAGTAAATAATTGGTTAATTACACTCGTTATCTTATAAACCCATCGATGTCACTTCATACCCAATCATGTTATGCATGATTGTTGATGGAATAGAAAATAAACTCCTACATATTGCCAATCACATGAATGCAAGGTAGAGTAGTAACCTCACACAGCTTTAGCCCTATACATTGGCTGAACATTACTGGTTGGTTGGTTATTTTACCTGACTGCTGAGAAAGCATTTGTATGTCTGTTAGTAAAGCCCTGTCCGACACTGCCGTTTAACGATTCCGTCTGAGAAACGAATGCGTATGTTTATTGGACTTTTCAAATTCGTTCGTCAGCAGGTTTACAGACGTATCTAGACGTTGGCAGATGGTGCTACCTGTTTTAAACTTGGACATGTTCATGGCTCAAAAAAATTGAATTGCAGCCATCTGGCACTGTCTGACATAAATATTTAGACGGAGACAGACGGAATTGTCAGACACCAGTATGGGACAGGCGCTTATGCAGCCAGACAGTGGACCGATTACTTACAGTCCCCTCTGAAGTACTTGGAATTTCTATGTACATGTAGGTGTGCTCATAAATATTCATATCTGGTGTGAATATTTATGAGCATCATCTACCTATAGCTAGCTGAGGATTAATACCTTACCAAAGGGCATTAGCACATCCACTTGGTTTCAAACCTGGGTACTCCCGGTTGCAAGACCACTGCTCTTACTGAGCCACAGCGCTTCCTCTGTTATTCTGTTACTGACAATAGGCAAGTAGTAGTGAAAAATTTTTTTTTTTTTTTTCGGGGGCTCCATTTCGAGTTTTTAACAATTTTTCAGGGGCTGCTTTTTCAACTTTCGGGGGCTACTTTTCCCTTTTCGGGGGCTAGTTTGAAGTTAGACTGTTACAGATTTGTTGATTTATCACAAGAACAAGCAAGTTTCATGTATATAATGACCTCTATGACCCTTTGGCCTTTGACCTTGAGTCCCCAAAAACTAATCAGGTCATTGTCCTTCCCATATGCATTTATGAGCCAAGTTTGAAGTTGATCCGTCAAAAGGTTACTATTTCGCAAGAACAAACCATTTCTATGTGCAAAATAACCTCTATCACCTTTGACCTTTGACCTTGAGTTCCCCAAATTTAATCAGACATTGTCCCTCCCATATACATACATGAGGCGATTTTGAAGTTGATCTGTCAAATGGTTATTGAGTTAGTGTAACAACAATGCATTTCCATCTACATGACCTCTATGACCTTTGACCTTAAGACCCCAAAATTTGATTGACCATTATCCCTCCCATATGATATGCATACATGAGCCAAGCTTGAAGTTGATCCATCATATGGTTACTGAGTTATTGCAATAACGAACCATTTCTATGTACATGTAGGTGTGCTCATAATTATTCATATCTGGTGTGAATATTTATGAGTATCATCTACCTATAGCTAGCTGATTGTGCAATCACTAACCAATAAAGATGTATATCATTTTTTTAATTTAAAGTTGTATCTATAGCACCATCACGTATGTGGAGGTGCTTATGAAAATTCACAATATCTGAAGATAATAGATATTTATATCTGAAGCTCATAAATATTCATATCTATCTTGAATATTTATGAGTGTCTCCCTATACGTGGTTTGAAAATACTAACCCGAAAAAATATATATTAAGTTTTGTATAAAGCTGTAGCACACCCAAAGTATGATTGAGCCAAAAAGTTCTCACCGAGAACTTGGTTATCTCATTCATCGCACACGTACATGTATTTGCGTTCGCAGATTTATGAAGGCGCAGCCATTTTCAGCTCCAAAATCAGTTTTACGTGGATTGAGAGCTCTTTTCATGTTCATGCAAAACCAATATTTCGATCTTATACCAATCAGACCTCTCCTTTTGTCCTGTGTGATGAAAATGGCATACCCTTCATAACATACTCTTTCCAATGGTGTTTTATCATTGAAAAATACCCTTTTTTTTAATGTGACATGTTTTACACCCTTAAAAAAACAATTTACATCATAAAAAATTAAGGGTTTGGTAAAAATTATATAAGTTAAGTTCCAGTTTTTTAGACGTAGGGGTACTTTTACTTGTGATGTTCGAAGATGACTCTAGACGATTCACTCAGTGATGTCAAGTCTCAATTTGGTTTCATCCCGAAAATACTGCATAAAATTTAGCTAATTTTACTCATTTCGGCTCAAATTTATGGTTATTTTTTGTTACGTAATAGGATGATATAGCTCTACGGAATTCTTTTTGTTCTGTTTTATTTTAAAGAAGGAGGAGAACTTACATGTATTTTACTGGAAATAGTATTCGAATGTTTCCTAAACTGAAATCAGACTGATGAATGCTGGTGATAAGCAGCAGAAGGCGATTTCGTACGGTGCGCCATCGGCCTTTTAACCGTATCCAGCGGGCTGGGTTTAGGCGAGTTGTCCGGTCCTGCATGCAATGATCTGTGCATGTTATTTGATTTTGTTGAGTGGATTGGTTTGAAAATTCCTTAATCATTGAATAAGAAATTACTAAAGGTTATATTTATCAGAATTATTGGCTTTTTTACTCCGTCATTTGGTTTTGAAGCTGTTATTTAGGTATTCCGTGAACACATTCTGAGTGAAATGAGAATGTCCATATACTTCGTATATTATAGTACATGTATGTGTGTATAGGAATGCAAAAATGTAGAAGGGAAATTAGCAACTTAGATTAAGAACAAAAGAATTTAAACACAACCCATTGCAAACTTTTGGAACACCGGACTTAAAGCAACGTCAAGGGCTGGAAATCGACCCAGCTCCCGAGTGCCCTCAAATTACCCTGTGGCATAGCCACAAAGGGCCAAATTTATTTTAATATTAACAGCAATCCTGCCCCTGATTAACAGGTATATAAAGGTGAATAAAAAACAGAAACAAGCAAGCAATGAATTAAATATTAGGTGGCAATTCATTTGTCACAAATAATTACCTCCAACTAAGACTTATGTTAAAAAGTGTTGGAGTAACTGGAAAAAAATTAATCAACCCGGTTCAATCCTGAGTGCCCCCAAATTACCCTGTGGCGTAGCCACAAAGGACCAAATCTATTTTAAAATTCACAGCAACCTTGCTCTTGCCCTGATTAACAAGTATATAAAGGTGAATAAAAAACAGAAACAAGCAAGCATTAAATGAAATATTAGCTGGCAATTCATTTGTAACAAATAATTACCTCCAACTAAGACTTACGTTAAAAAGTTTCAGAGTAATTGGATGAAAAAATATAATTTAGTCCTCAAAAGGTCCTCCTTGATCTGCCTGCGCAGGCATGTGGGCCTTTTATTGTTTTTCATTATTTCTTTTAATTTCTTTTAATTTTTTTAGAAAAGATGGATAATTTGGGAGGGGTGGAGAGATGATTACAAGGGGCTGGGTACATGAGCATCTGATTAATTTATGTTTTTTGTTCAACAAAACTTACAGTAAACACCCTCCCCTTCCCTCCAGAAAAAAAAAAAAAAAAATGAGAATAGTCTGGATGCTAACTGTATTTGTGTAAATTGTGTATTAACTATTAAAATATTAATATTGATTTTAAAATAGAAAGGAAATGGCAACAAACGCAGTAAGCCCTAAGCCCTGTGGCCTGCCCTAGCTTTTTGTCACTCACGTAATGACGTCACACAGGCATATTGTACACAAATTCAATAGGCTTCTCCAGGCGACTCAATCAACACAGCACACAAAAGCATTGATTTGAAACGGGTGTCTTGATAACAAATCAAATTGAGACTTCACAAAACCAAATTTTTAAACCAAAATAAACCTCCAACTGTAGGTGACAAAGTTTTAAATTCCATGAAAAACTGGCCTTTTTGAAGAAAATGCGAATATGAAGGGTCTTGTTGTAGAGTGGTAAAGGCAAAAAAGATCATGAATGGCAAATTTTAGTTACGTGAGGCAGTTTAGGAAATGGCTTTATATTTGCAATTCAGAACAAAGTCATACATCAGAACCCCTGACTACCGCTAGAAAACAATATTTAGAAACAGGATATCAAGGAAGTGAGACAAGAGGCTCCCAAAGTTTTGATATTTGCATCAATAGTCTATGTTTGTCTTCGAAAAACACATTAGCAACCGCACATAGCAACGATCGACAATAAATCAGAGCTAGTGTGATGACGCCATCATATGGTTTATGCACGCACATTTTGCAAACATGTCGGCGATCACAAAGATGCCACAGGGGCAATGAGATTCGCGCATACGTGCGCAAAGTTAAGAGCATTTACAGATGAGGAAGGGCAGGGGCGACAGGTCCAAAACTTCTTTTTCAAGCAGTGCAAATACATGTAGGAGATCACAGGTTTCACAACATTCATTTAAATTTGGGAGTTTAAAATTGCTTAGGGCAGATTTTCTTGTAATGAAAAAATGTAAGAGTAGATGGTAATAAGGACAACCTGGCATTGTAAAAGTTTCTTCAACTATTTTAATGAAATCCTCAGTGGGAAGATAGTAGTCTTCAACATTTACGGGAAAACAATATCGAAACTTCCTTTTTTAAGGTTGATCAGCAGAGAAAAGGAGAAGTATACCTTCTGCCTATTTATCTACAATATTCTATTCTTGGTTACCTCAAGCATAGTCACTTGTCATGTATTAATGTTGTATATAGCTTACGTTATTAGGTGGTCTGTCATCTACGACAGATCACCTCTTAATTTTGTCAGAATTTTCTTTCTTTCTTTATTTTTATTCCAACGCCATAATTTTTGTCCGCGTGATTTCTTAAAATTGGTCGATTCAGTTTTAATGAAATTTTCGTCAGTCATCAGGCCTATCAACGACATGAACATGTTAACTTTTCAAGGTCATCAGGTAATCTTGACGTCATGCAGGCGCCATTATGTAAATATCTCGTCACGATCATATATTCATAACACATTGTCATTACTGGTTCATATTTGGCGTGATGACAGTCCATAATAGTCCAAACAATTCCATTTAGTCAGACGTCAGACGCATGCATACGCGTTTGTCGGCGCGTCAGTGCAGTGCAAATCGAAAAAAAGCTCAGAATCAATTTATATTCATTTTGCACATGTTTCAGGCCATTTTAAGCATTTCAAAAATTTTCGCACGTAAGGCTCAAATGACGTAAAAACGCTGTTTTTTCACTTGATCTCGAATCAGGAGACTTTTCTTGACAATTTCCATCCATTTAGAATTGATTTCAACTAACCATAAGGTCGTATGTGCGCGCCAAAGTTCAAATTTCGCATGCGCGTCAATAGGTAAAATAGTGTAAAAACATACCTATCTAAAATCTGCCATAGCTCGTTAGAAAGGCTGGAGACCCCTAAGTTTTTTTACATTTTCTTAAAGCCTATGAGTTGAAGATTTGATTTCATGAAAAAAATTGGGGGTCTAATGGTTGGAACGTCGCCATATTCTCATGTGAACGCAAAATTTCATTTTTTTTTATTATGACGTCATATTGTTATCTTTAATCAAGACTATCTCGCTTATTGTCGGTCGATTTTTCGCTGGGATTTCTATATGCTGTAGCTGAGATGATGCTCTACTTTAACAATTGCCTTCAATTTTCATTTTGACAACGGCATCATGCTCTAATTTCACGATAAATGGAGGCATGTAAATTTTTCACATTTTGAGTGTATTGTCTATGGGACATGACTTTTTCCAAATTCTTTATTCTACATTCCCGTCTTTTTTGAGCAACAGCTCCGTTATTTCTGATCGATTTTTGCCCAGCTTCAAGTATGTTGTAGCTGAGAAAATTCCCTATCTTATGTTTGCCATTTATTTTTTAATCAGATGTAGCGAACATATCGAAATTTTAACTGGAAGTTATGACACGAGAATCCCATTTTCCATCTACGTGTTAACTCTATGGGCCATATTCTGGTCTGTCGGTAAAGCACATGTCTCACATCCTCAAGGGCCCCGGTTCGACTCCCGACGACGGACGTGTCAATTTTTTTTTTTTTTTTTGGCTTGTTTTGTCCTTTCCTATTACCATCTTCTTGCACTACTTTTACACATAAAATCACAAACAATGCAATAAAATGCATTATTTAGCCTGTTTTGTCTCTTGCAATACAGTATACAATAGTTAATGTGCAACCCTATTGCAAATCTCATTCGTTAATGTGTTAATACATCTTTGGGTCAACTGTTCGTGATACTGCGATATCAGATCGTCCTATATCTATATTAGTCTTCTTCCCAGACATTATTATCTTCTTTATGACATTTAATTTTGACGTCCCCCGAGACATTCTTTTACTAAAAGAATGTGACAGATCACCTAATTCGTCCCCAGTGACGAATTACATTAATTTTGCTTTTTGTTCTTGGTGGATCATTTATAGTTCTTTCATATTTTGTAAAAACTTTCCTAAAGAATAAAGGACAGTTGAACACGCCATATTACAATACTCTCCTATTTCTTGCAAGCCGTAATGATCACTTTTGCCTAAACAAAATGGAGGATCATCATAATGAAGAGATAGACTGAGAGATGATGAAAATGAAAAGAATATGGAACAGTGCCTTGAAAGGTTACTGATAACTGTGAAATGTGGGGATATATATGAATAAATACACTGTAAAATGCCCATTTAGAAAATGTTCCATTTTTTCTTGTAACAAGGGAAATAGGTTGCATTTATAGCATGCTATAAAACAAATAAGTGGATTTCACTTTTGACAGCAAGAGACTCCTGAATTTTGTCATATCTGTGTAGTATAGTTAGTTGAGAATTGCCATAGTGCATGCACCTATCTTGTACTATCAAATCATGTTTGCTCTGCTTGCATACCTACATGTATTTGTTTTTCTCATGACTGAAGAATTGGTGCCATTCATTTCAGATAATAGCTGTGCCCACATATTTTGAGATTTCTATGGCTTGATCATAAAGAGAGCGACAGCATGAATAGGAGTTTATGGAAATTTTTGCCCTTCAACCTTAGAAGGATTTGTGAATAATCTCAAAATATTTGTGGCTGCTTTTGAGTTTGTGCAAAAGGCATGATGTCTGGGTTTTTCCACACCTTTCTTGAATGTATTTTTCTCTTTAATTATACAAAACGGCTTATACTAAACACTCGGGGCGCGGCGCGCTGGAAAACACTCGGGTCGCGGCTCGCTGAGCCAATTTTTTTTCTAATGGTGTCTTCAAATCGGCCTACACGATGGGAGAATTTTATTGAAAATTCTCGATTTTTTAAAACCCTTCTTCATTGTTGTCTTCAAGGCGGGTTTGAGGGGAAAATCTACTATAAAAAAAGAAAAGTTGAAAGTTCTCTTCATTAAACTGACAGAAAAATAAGAAGACAAGAATTAGGATTGACAATACGAAAGATATAGATATATCTCTCTTCTCCACTCAAGTTTTTTCACATTCTGATCTCTCTTCTCTCTCTCTCTTTCTGTTTCTCTCTCCCTGTCCTTCCTTTTCTTTTCTCCCTTTTATTTCTTCCTCTTTTTCTATATCCTCCCCTCTCTTCCCTCTCTTATCATAATTATAGACATATCAAGGAAAGTACAATGTAATAATGATTTTATTTTGTTAGTTTATTTTCCTGAATTTCCATCTTGTTTAACTTGTTTTATTGTATGTTTGTTGTGTTGTTTTATGTTTTACAGGGCCCCCATGTATAACATTACTTGTCTACTGATGGGGCTACCCATCAGTAGACAAATAAATGAAAAAGAAAGAATACTAGGTAGATAAACTGAACTTTAAAGAAAGTGTAAGACTGCAAGGAATGGAGTGTGAGAGAATGGAAGCGAGGAAGAATAGAACGAGTACAAAGATGAACTGTGGGAAATTGATAAGAGAGGAATACAAAACAATGAAAGAAAGGAATAATATGGAATGATAGGAGTAAAAGTGTAATATTGAAAGAATTTATTGGCCAGGTTTAACAGTGATAAAGATTTTTTTGTTTTTGTTTTTTTCTAAATCACATGATAGAAAAACAGAAGGTAAATAAAGGGATAGAAAAAAAATGTAGAATTTTGTTTGAATTTTAATGAAATCGTCTGGACTTCTCCTTTAACTTTATTTTCATATGTCAGTCTATAACAACAAAATTCTACATTTTATTCTATCTCTTTATTTACTTTCTGTTTTTCTATCATTTGATTTAGAAAAAAAATCTTTATCACTGTTAAACCTAACCAATAAATTCTTTAACTTTACACTTTTACTCCTATCATTCCATATTATTCCTTTCTTTCATTGTTTTGTATTCCTCTCTTATTAATTTCCCACAGTTCATCTTTGTACTCGTTCCATTCTTCCTTGTTTCCATTCTGTCATACCCCCTTCCTTGCAGTCTTACACTTTCTTTAAAGTTCATTTTATGTACCTAGTATTCTTTCTTTCGTATTGTCAATCCTTATTCCTGTCTTCTTATTTTTCTATCAGTTAATGAAGAGCAACTTTCAACTTTTCTTTTTTTTATAGTAGATTTTCCCCTCGAACCTGCCTTGAAGACAACAATGAAAAAGGGTTGTAAAGACATCGAGAATCTTAAACAAAATTTTCTCATCGTGTAGGCCGATTTGAAGGCCGAGTGTTTTCCAGCGCGCCGCGTCGCGACGCGACCCAACTGTTTAGTATAAGCCTACAAAACAATATTGAGGCAGGAAAGAGGAAGCATACAGTTGGCCGTATCAATAAAAGTAGCATTTGCTTAGAAGCTAAAGCTACCCAGTAGTAGCTGTTAAATGCTCAAACGATCACTTGCGCCGGACCTTTTTCTTGGCCTGAAATCTATAAATCCACTCTGATTACACTCAGAGTGGATTTATATAGAGAGAGTGGCATCACGCATATATGGCCGCACGCCTGTAAAAAGATCCGGCCATTTTCAGCGATTCCTCCATCCCGTACCAAAGATGACATCATAGTTGAAAAAATATTCATATAAAATCAGAGATACATAGTTGAACACTGTGTTTCATGTGTGCATAGAGAGGGATAATTACTGGTTTAGATCAGTCCCATGAGAGAGCAGCACTTGGTCTCAGGTTGATTCTAAGGGGACTTTATTAGTGTGGCAAAAAGCCTTACAACTACTGGAGCTTTGACCAAGTTTTTATTAGTCTGAGATTCAGCCCCTCTACCGCAAAAAAATGCTGAAAAACATCCCTTCATAATTTCAGCAATTAAAGAATAATGTATGAACTCTTAAAGACAAAAGTTTCAATGGTGTCATTATAAACACTTTTTGTTCATGAATTTATCAAATTACATTTTTAACACAGGGGCCTATGGGGAAATACAGGTGTGCGACCTAAACCGTGTATTGGGATATATGAGAAGCCTACACAAGGATTGATACTGTGTGCACCTTTGGTAAGTTGAATTGCCTTTTTGCCAATCCCTCCCCCCTTCTCTCTATTCCCCCCCCCCCCTTCTCTCTCTCTCTCTCTTTCTCTCTCTTCTGTTTTCTCCCTCTTCTTCTCTCTTCTGTTTTCTCCCTCTTCTTCTTTCTCTCTCTTCCCTAGTATGTTATTACATACAGGATTGGTGTGGCGGGGGGGGGGGGGGGGGGGGTCTTTTTTTAAATGTTTTCTCTGTAATCTGTTTTCTAATTTCAATTCTAAGCAACACCTGTAAATGAATGAACTAATCTAGAACTCATATTCAACTATGCAGTGGTAATGGATATCATGCCAGTGTATAAATGGATGAATATTAAGATTATATGAAACAATATATTCTCTGTTGTATTGTGCATGCACTATGCATGTACACCTATCAAGGGGGGGGGGGGGGCAATGTTCATTCCATCTTAACTTGCCAAAGAGGACCTGAAATTATATTTTAGATATGGTTGTAAGAAGATGATACCTAAAGGTTGTATTGACATTGAAATTTTTAAGTTTAAAGGGAGTCGCCCCCACTGAAGGTGCACGCCTGTAAATAGATCCGGCCATTTTCAGAGATTCCTCCAACCCGTACCAAAGATGACATCATAGTTGAAAAAATATTCATATAAAATCAGAGATACATAGTTGAACACTGTGTTTCATATGTGCATAGAGAGGGATAATTACTGGTTTAGATCAGTCCCATGAGAGAGCAGCACTTGGTCCCAGGTTGACTCTAAGGGGACTTTATTAGTGTGGCAAAAAGCCTTACAACTACTGGAGCTTTGACCAAGCTTTTGTTAGTCTGAGATTCAGCCCCTCTACCACAAAAAAATGCTGAAAAACACCCCTTCATAATTTCAGCAATTAAAGAATAATGTATGAACTCTTAAAGACAAAAGTTTCAATGGTGTCATTATAAACACTTTTTGTTCATGAATTTATCAAATTCCATTTTTAACACTGGGGCCTATGGGGGAAATATTTACAGGCGTGTGACCATATATTACAAGCTATGGGGCGTGCGGTCAAAGGTCAAACATGGGGATCAAAATAGTTCCCTCCCAGTCTGTTGCATCATCTGCTAACTACATGAACAGAATGAAAGTGCCTTGCTGCCAGCTTGCAGGACAATATTTAATTGTATCCACTTTTTACTGACAGCATGTACTGTGTGTCCCAGAAAAAAGGAAACCGGATTTCAGGGCAGATATTTTCTATTATAATGAACAATTTCCTTGATGAAATATACATGTATGTAAAGCTCTTCTTCTCTTCTTTCATTTGATGTATAATTTATTGTTCATGTTTTATGCCTGATTGAATTAAAGCAATGGAAAGTGGTGTTACCACAAATTTCATTTGCACGCACAATTGTGACTTTGAGTTAGTTTTTAGGTTAGTAAACTTTGGCCCGTATTCTCGAAAGCTCACTATTAGTACCCTCACTAAGTTAGTACCCTCACTAATTAGTGAGCTCACTAACTTAGTGAGCTATTCACGAAAGCATACTAGTTAGTGACCCTCATTTAAGTTAGTGAGCTCACTAAGTTAATCCTGGGATTAGGAGCATGCACTGAGCATGCTCAGTTCATATCATTGCAGTTTAAGGGCATTGTGACATCATTACGCATCACTTTGAGTGTGCACTTGCTATCACTCAGCTGATAAGAGCAGCTGCACATCCCCTACCACCATACAAGTCCTTGTTTGCAAGCTTCGTAGGCAGACCATTTCTGTACACTTTTTGTATGAGAAATCGACTAAAATATTTAAGGGGGCTGGATGGGGTGGATGGGATGTAAGGCTAAAAAACTTATTGTCCGCAGCTGCGGATGAGGCGGGGTGCCCCTTTGTAAGTTTCATAACTGGAGTTTTCTCCTCCCTTTCCACCCTGTGAAGGAACGTATGAGAGTTTGTGATTTTATATATATATATATATATATATATATATCAATAGATAGGCCCAACACCAGAAGGTAGTCGGACCATCACTTTTTGTGAATTTGACAGCTCCCCCCCCCCCTGCTGTTTTTTTTTTTTCCAGATTGCTTTTAGGTCTTTTTTTAAAAAAAACCCTGATATAACTGCCATCATAGGGGAGGGGAAGGGGAGAATCACTGGTCATATCATTCTTATTTTATTCATTTTTTTTTGGGGGGGTGGGGGTCAATTGCTCACCCAACTCTAATTTGCTTGAAGAATTTGTTCTTATTTGAGATTTTGGTGAATTAGATCCCTGATTCCTTTTAAAGCCATGTATAAATTCAAATAAATATCATAAATATCACATGATTAGAGGTAAGTGGGTGTTTGCCCCCCCCCCCCGAAAAAAGGAGAAAGGCTAAAAGAGGGGGGAAAGAGAAATTTTAGAAATGTGAGCGAGAAAAGAGGGAAAACATGTAAGAGAACGTATGAGGAGCGGAAGCAGACAAGGAACAATTGACAAAGAAATGTCAGAGCTTTCAAACTTCGCCTAGGGAGCTAATGTGATTCATATGCTTCGAGTGGTCATTACTGTCCCCCATTCCCCCCCCCCCCCTCCCCATAAAATCCTAGCTATGACACTGATGCTCCGCGAACAACGGGAAACAAATACCTTCTTAGATCCATTTTCATACAATATAGCAATGTATTTTTCTTCCTTTATTTTTGGAAAAATCTCACAATTCTTATGCTTGTAAAAAGGACTACAACATTATACAAAATGCAATAAATAAACATCAGGGAGAGAAAAGGCTCCTCTTACTACCACATCTCTGGTTTTGTGCTAATAGTACAAGGGTATAAAATCATTTTAAAAATCATGACAATATTGTTGTGTATTGTGTTTCATTTCCCATCAACAAGTTTTATGCAACTCACAAACTTACCAAGAAATATGAAAACATTTAAATTGGAGAAAGAGTCGGGAAGAGATTGTTAAACTGTGTGATGACGAAGGACGATCAGAAATAAAGCCAATCATGATTATATCATCCTTAATATTCAAGTAATACAAAACTAAGCAATTCAATGAGCACCAGCATAAATCTTCTGAGACATTTAACAAGAACTGTAACAATTAAAGGAAACAAGTAAGAATCATTATACTACATGTATAATCAAAAATATATGTATAATATACAGTAATACAAAAATTAAGAATTTCATCAGCACAAACATAATATTATATTCAACAGGGTACGTTTCATTTCAGATGATAGTATTAATCTGTATTAATAAACCTCCCCTCATTCCCCCCCCCCCCCCCCCCCCCCCCCCCGAGAAGAAAAAGAAAAAAATGTTTCAAAATGTCATTATCAATCTGGGGCAGTGCCACAAAATGATCAACCTTTTTGTACGTCCGATCCCCATTTTTCTCCATTTTCATTTTACTTTGTGAACTACTCAAGCCATTATAATTTTAGAACGTTACATTTTTTCATAATATGAAATACAAAGCTGAGAAGAATCATTTCAGGAAAGTTGCACAGATAGGGTGCTGGATATCATTATGGAATTGCCCTCTGTAAGGGGGCATTAAATACATGAAGGCTACGTGCATTTTTTTCTTTGAACTCTAATATTCCATGAAAATCGTGCAAACATCTTACAACAATGTAGTGCAACACTGATGGGGAAGTCTCAACTACCCTCAGGCCAGGTGTGTATACAAGTCATGGCGAGATATCTGTATTTTCTAATACAAATTTGACATATTATTCATTCTCACGTCTGCCTTGTGAAATGTCTCAAGCATTAATGAAAGAGATGATTTGAATAAAAATAATTCAACTAAGTATCATGAATTACTTGAGAAAGCCCCCAAGCGCATAACTGGTAACCTAACCCCTTAATGAAGCATCATTCGTTATTGCTTGTTATGCAATCATTTGTAATGAAATATAAAACCTACTTTACACTGTAAGTTTGTTTGGGGTTAAAATAGCAATGCTACATTGCCCTTCCAACATCCTTGTGGCTTAATGGTCCAAAGGAGTTTAATATGAATGATATTTTGCAATAATTACATCACAGCAACAAGATCTTACAATAGATTAGATCAATCAATCAATACTACACTATGATTATGGATGGTATTGAATTTAGATAATGACATGAAGCATATAAATACCCTTTGAGGTATACAAGTTATCGTACTCGTCAATTTTATGGCATACAGGCCAATTATATTCCAAAGAATATTTCAGACACAAAATACATGAGTAGAGGATAAACTAATGAAATGAAATACTGCATTAAAAGACCTAGTTCAAAAACTTACTTAATTTTGGGGAAAGAATGGGTTAGGATACAGAACAGGTCATTGGTTCAAAACTGAGGTGATCTTCACAATTTTTTTCTCCAATAATCAAAATGTCAGTGAGAGACCTCAAATTGCTCCGAGAAGGAACAAGAGCCAGTTCCTTGACTCCACTCCCAGCTAGATACCACCTGCAGCCTCCTAAACCCAGGGAAAACTGGCAATCCAGAAAACTTGGAGTAATCATCAGGTATTCAATGAGATGAACTGAGAAAGAAGAAGCAATTAAGAAATTAGTTAAGTGGAGTTTAAGTTTGTTATTCTAGAAAAAAAAATATTTAAGGCCACCTGATTGCCTTACATGCAGTTTTCATTTTCTCTTGTACTCACATGTTATTTCACTTCAATCAAAGAAACACCTATGTCATATTATTCAAGAAAGAAACCCCACGTTCCAGGTTATACATGCTATTCAAATAGCAAAATCAATACAGTTAAATTGGCAGAAGATTTTGACCATTTTCTAAATCATGATCTTCTCATAAGTAATCAGTTTTACACACAATCCGTTTCAGCTTGGATTATCTGGATGGTTTCTTTAGTCAAAAACTTTGTTGTTTTCCACCTACATGTAGCTGTAAGATTGAATAAAACATACCTGAATATTGGTTGGGTATCTATTTTCTCTATTGAGCATTGGGTCCTCTTGGCTGCACATAGGTATGTGGGACTTGCCATATTTGAAAACTGGTGCCAGATTCCCCAATCAACTTCCTTTCTAGTAGGGAATCAATGTATTGGTTCCTTCTTGCAGCAATGCAGTGGGATACGATTCTGGATAGGGTTGACTGGGAAAGGTTTGCCTCACCCCATGCATTATTTGAAAGCTTCCTGCATAAAAGAAAAAAAAAATTGAGAAAAGAGTAGGAAAAATTGAAGTCCATATGAGTAACATGTCCCATTGTTACTAAACAACTGGTCCTAATCAACAGTTAGTTTAGTGTATGTTTTACCAGCTCACATTTATCAAAATAACTTATATATCAGATTTTTGTTAGACTGTGTTCCATTTCCAACTATTTATTGTAAATTGTAGGGTATGTAATTCAGCCTAAGGGCTGTCATAATAATAAGCATAAAGAATACAACCAAAAAATCTAATAATACACTTTGGATATTTGAACTAAATTTGTTTCAGTAATTATACCATGACATGGTTACCAATTATTTCTTCTTAAAACTATACTTGTATAGTCCAACCTTTTCAATGAATTTTCATATTGTTTAGTCATAGTGCCAAGAAGTGAGAATTCTACTTGTATTCTAAATAAATGGTTTGCCCTGCACTACTAGTGCAAATGGTAAATAATCAACCATCCCTCTCTCATTTCCCCGAATATGCCACAAATTTGTCACAGTTATGAATTTTTGCATTACTGGCAGTTGTTCTGCCATTTCACACAGTGATGTGCTGTTTGATTGGTAAATTGCCACTTGGTCTACTCCCACTTTGAATACTGCCCGTTTGGTCTCGACGCACATTTCTTATAATGTCCACTACTTAGTCTATTACCTGTAATAAACCGGTAATAGTAATAGATCAAATATTCATTTGGGAATTAGACGAAAAGGCATTTAGACAATTTGGGTATTAGACGAACTGGCAATTCATCCAAGTGGTCATTAGACCAAATGAGAGTTAGACCAAGTATGTATTAGACCAAATGGCAATTAGACCAAATTGATAGTAGACCAAATGGGTTTAGCCTATGTGGTATTAAACAATCAGATAATTAGACCATCTGCTGTGACCAGCAGTATCTTTTTGTCATCATTCAGTATAAAGACACAAACTTACCCAAAGCATTAAGTCTTAGTCCAGTCTTTTTCTCCTTTTGTCTCCTTCACCTTCGTGCAGTAAGAAGTTGTAGGCATATGTGTGGGGGTAGTTAGATCATAGAGTTAGCCTCACCATTTCAAGTCTTTCTGAAATCTTCTGAACCTAGGAAAAAGAAAATAAGACAAAATATAAAGCATTTGGTAAGGGCAACAATTTTCTACATCATATGTACATGTAAGTACAACTTGTCCAACATACTGCACATCGGAATCATGGCCAAAAGCATAATTTTATTTGGGGGGGGGCAACATGCATACAATTTTTTTTTTAACTCAAAAGTGAGGGAACAAACTTGTCATGGGGGTGCTTTTGATTTTTTTAAAATGAAACAGAAGGCTTTGTTGAACACTTTTGTTGAATTTCTTAAAATTTTCAGTAAAAACTATAACTTTTCGATTTTTTTTTTTTTTTTTTTTTGGGGGGGGGAGTCTCTCCCCACTCTTCTGTGTATGGCCATGATTGGAATAATAATTTTCAATTGATATTTAGTGTTTACTGTTCGACAGGTTTTATTTTCTCCCAAATGCATCAAATGATTACACAAATAGAATAAATTCTCAGCCTGAAATTTGACTTTCTGTTCCAAAACACTTTAGAAATGAAGCTTATTTGGTCTATGTGGTGTTCACAAAATTGTTTGTATGAAAACTGTCATCTTATTGGCCTGTATTGATATTGTTTTTGAGATTTCTTCAGCATTCTTTGTTTTACCTCTTGTTTATAACCTGGGCCTAACCCAGCCAAGGGTCCCAGCGTAGTGGCATAGCTAGGATTTCATTTGGAGGGGACGGTAATGAGCACACAAAGCGTGTGAGTCACTTACTGAGTAAGCAAAGTGTGCTCCAAGGGGGGGGGGGTGCAGGGAGACAGTTCCATTTCTTTGAATTCTTCCTTGTCTGCTCCTGCTATTCTTTTATACCCTTTTCTTTTCTTGCTCACTTTTTTTCTACTTTTTTCTTTTTTGTTGGCATTTGGGGGGAGGGCGACCGCCTCCACCATCCCCCTTGGCTATGCGAGTGTCCCAGCGATAATGCCAAAATTATTACATTTGGGAATTTCTTCCCCCCCCCCCCCCCCACATAAAAAAACCACATTTTGTATTGAAACAACTGTGCTAGGACAAAATTGGGTCGCTAGACAGACTAGGTGAGTAAGTCTAGATCTAAGTTAGATAGTAACTGCTGTTAGACCCACAATGTCATAACTTGGCTTTGTCTTGACTTTGGTCTTTCGGAACTGCGATTTCATAAAGCCTTACATAGTGAATGAACTGTAAGATGCTAACTGTTAGCTTGCTAGGATTCCTCTTAATAACATGTACAAGCTACTTTAGTCTTCTCGGTGGAAAAGCCTTTTGTGTGTACTTATTCCCAGGCTTTGGGGCTTGGCCCAACATGGCACTTTAAATTCCATTTTCAACTCTGAGTCCTCAAATTTGTGGAATATCAAAGGTTAAACATGAAAAGTCCCTGAAGCAAAATTTGAGATATCTAGCAAATAGAAAAAAAAACAAAATCTTGCTTTTTGTTTTGGACTTCTAGTGCTGCAACGTCAGCAGTGAATGTTTGGCATTCACTACACAGTCTGAGGTAGACCCGAGGTCTATGTTTGGCCCGGCCTAACTGTTAGATGGTAGACATGATTGATAGACCATCTCAAAATTTTGTTGTTAGTCTCTTATACTGGTAGGGTAGGCACTCCTATAACTGTTAAAACTAAAAGGAGAAGTGCCAACCCTGCCACTTAAGAGGTAGTAACGGCGAAATTTTGAGAAAAAATTTTGGTCTAGGTCTAAAACAGTTAACGTTAGTTTGGCCCTCCTGACTCCTGAGATTGGAATCGGATTCAAGACCATGCAGAGTCAGGTTGTGCCAACAGTAACAGTGCCACTATAAGTTTTGTGGAAAGTTTCCTTTTGCAATTGTTTACGAGATCACGAAAAGACATAGGGCCTATGCATTTGTTTGTTTCGGGTCTCCGTAGAAAAGTCAGTAGACTGTATGCCTAACTTAGTCATTCTATACAGTTACATTATGCACCAAGTCATTCATAGCGCCATACGTAAATCTGGTCGTGTGGGACTGTGAGGTGACAGAGCGTTGCAATAATTCAGGTTTCAAACCTGGTCAAATTGACTTTGATTGCTTATAATTCATTTTATTGCAAATAAACTTATGTCATCATAGCGTGGTAAATACAACTTGATCATGAAAATACAAATGAGCAAACCAACAGATACATGTACATGATACTTACAGAAAAGGTGAAAATGCAGCATAAGTAGACCCAATTCCACTCTGTTTCAGCATGAAATTTTGGTTGATTGCCGTCCGATTTTACGTTAAACATGCCCCCTGAGCTTACTAAATTTTAGGCCGAATCTGCCCTTGATGACGTAGTTAGTGACAGCTCACTAACTTTAGTCACCCTTCGTGAATAGCATACTAAAATTACTGTAGTACACAGTTCTATTGAGAAAGGATTAACTTAGTGAGGGGTCACTAAAGTTAGTGAGCTGATGACGTCATTTTCATGTTAGTTACCCTTCGAGAATAGCAACCCCAACTAAATATTGACTTAGTAG
This sequence comes from Echinometra lucunter, assembly GCA_029962745.1. Classification (NCBI taxonomy): domain Eukaryota; kingdom Metazoa; phylum Echinodermata; class Echinoidea; order Camarodonta; family Echinometridae; genus Echinometra; species Echinometra lucunter. The sequence goes on along the minus strand of JAPZVO010000249.1, from coordinate 11,293 downwards.
GGCTACTAAAGTTAGTGAGCTTTCGAGAATACTGGCCTTTATTTTGGAAAAAGAAATGCATTTCGTAAAAATTCATAACTTTCTGTTTTATAATGAGACCTCATTTGTAAGAAATGAATGAGGTACTGTATGCTAGAAAACAAATAGAATGAAGTTGCTTAATTTCTCCCAAATGAGTCGATAGTCGAGTAGGAAGCCATTCAATTTTCCTGATCTAGCAGCTGACAATGGACCTAACGCTTGAGTGAATATACACAAACATTGAGAATGAAAAGAAACTGTAGAGATGGTGGTGAATTGTCACTTGGTCTAATCCCATTTTGTCTAATGCCCATTTGGTCTCATCCCCATCCCACATGGTCTAATCTCATTTCGTCTACAACTACTTTGTCTAATAACCATTGAGTCTAATTGCCTCTTAGCACATTTAGGATTTCGTATAATTTCCAGTTAGGCTATGCCCATTTCGTCTGATGTTCACTTGGTCTAACACCACTTAGTTTATCTCATAAGACGAACTGGTAATAGACCAAATGGTTATTAAATGAAAGTGAGGAAAAACTAAGTAGATGAAGTGGCAATTAGATCATTTGATCATAAGATAAAATGATAAATAGCGCAAGTGGGTGCTAGACCAAGTGATGATTAGAGCAAATGGCAATTAGACCAAACTGATTGTAGACCAAATGGGTTTCGCATAGTAGTGTTGGACAATCTGGGGAATAGACCAACTGGTATTAGACCAAGTGGCTAAAAAAACCTGATATTGTTGGGGTATAAAAAGGCCGAGAATTAAGCAAATCATCATTAGCTTGCAGCTGACCACAGACATGATAGATCAAAGGGTGATAATCGTAACTGAATGAGCTCACTCCATGGCCTTGCGCAGATTTTTTTCCGGGGGGGGGGGGGGTGGGGGTGGCAAGAATATCTAAAATGATGGAAGAAACATTTAATGGGGGAGTAAAGCGACTGAGCTTGTCACGAGGGCACTTTTTCATTTTTGAAATTTAAATTGAAGGATCTGGTGCACACTTATTACAATATTACAATACTCTTCTATTTCTTGCAAGCCGTAATGATCACTTTTGCCTAAACAAAATGGAGGATCATCATGATGAAGAGATAGACTGAGAGATGATGAAAATGAAAAGAATATGGAACATTGCCTTGAAAGGTTACTGATAACTGTGAAATGTGGGGATACATATGAATAAATACACAGTAAAATGCCCATTTAGAAAATATTTCATTTTTTCTTGTAACAAGTGAAATAAGTTGCATTTATAGCATGCTATAAAACAAATAAGTGGATTTCACTTTTGACAGCAAGAGACTCTTGAATTTTGTCATACATGTATCTGTGTAGTATAGATAGTTGAGAATTGCCATGGTCTATGCACCTGTCTTGTTCTATCAAATCATGTTTGCTCTGCTTGCATACCTACATCTATTTGTTTTTCTCATGACTGAAGAATTGGTGTCATTCATTTCAAATAATAGCTGTGCCCACATATTTTGAGATTTCTATGGCTTGATCATAAACAGAGCGACAGCATGAATAGGAGTTTATGGAAATTTTTGCCCTTCAACCTTAGAAGGATTTGTGAATAATCTCAAATATCTGTGGCTGCTTTTGAGTTTGTGCAAAAGGCATGATGTCTGGGTTTTTCCACACCTTTCTTGAATTTATTTTTCTCTTATACAAAACAATATTGAGGCAGGAAAGAGGAAGCATACAGTTGGCTGTATCAATAAAAGTAGCATTTGCTTAGAAGCTAAAGCTACCCAGTAATAGCTGTTATGCCCAAGTAAATGCTCAAACGATCACTTGCACCGGACCTTTTTCTTGGCCTGAAATCTATAAATCCACTTTGAGTGTAGTCAGAATGGATTTATAGAGAGAGAGTGACATCGCGTATATATCACAAGCTATGGGGCGCGTGGTCAAAGGTCAAACATGGGGATCAAAATAGTTCCCTCCCAGTCTGTTACGTCATCTGCTAACTACATGAACAGAACGAAAGTGCCTTGCTGCCAGCTTGCAAGACGATATTTAATTGTATCCACTTGTTACTGACAGCATGTGCTGTGTGTACCAGAAAAAAGGAAACCGGATTTCATGGCAGATATTTTCTATCATAATGAACAATTTCCTTGATGAAATATACATGTATGTAAAGCTCTTCTTCTCTTCTTTCATTTGATGTATAATTTATTGTTCATGTTTCATGCATGATTGAATTAAAGCAATGGAAAGTGGTGTTACCAAAATATCATTTGCACGCACAAATTGTGACTTTGAGTTGGTTTTTAGGTTAGTAAACTTTATTTTGGAAAAAGAAACACATTTTCGTAAAAATTCATAATTTTCTCTTTTACAATGATACCTCATTTGTAAAAAATGAATGAGGTATGCTAAAAAACAAGTAGAATGAAGTTGCTTAATTTCTCCCAAATGAGTCGATAGTCGAGTAGGAAGCCATTCAATTTTCCTGATCTAGCAGCTGACAATGGACCTAACGCTTGAGTGAATATACACAAACATTGAGAATGAAAAGAAACTTTAGAGATGGTGGTGAATTGTCACTTGGTCTAATCCCACTTTGTCTAATTTAGCCAAGGCAATGTAAGGTTTACACACAGTATAAATTGATCTTGTGATGCTGGTCACATATTTATCGGTTAGGGATGTTATACTCATGATTTGATTTGATTTGATTTGATTTGATTTATTTCCATTTCACAATATATACAAACAAAATTATGAATACAATCTCAGTGAGACAAAAGTAATAGAAATGACATAAAATAAAGAATAGAGCTATACTGAGATACTTATAAATAATGCTGACCAGACTGAGAAAAGGATATAGCAAAACGGAGGGGCAAGCTAAAAAAAGCAATGCTTGTGAGGTGCAAGCCCCTGAAACTTAGTTATATAGCACATAAGGTCATAAGCGGATACTAAAGCAATACAATGTAGAAGATACAAATTGATAGCATAATCAAAACAATTGAGGTCACACAAATCTAAAATAGATTTGTAAAAATTCAACAAAGAGAGGAAAACGGTGGGAGGTGGATATTGAAAGAGTGTGATATGAGAGAGGGGGCAGGAGTGTTTAGGCATGGGTTGTTGACAAGTAATGACTGAGTAGATACTTCTTAGGTTTAGGCTTAAATGTACATGTATAGAGGCTAAGGGAGTCTGTAATTACGTTGGGTAAAGAATTCCAATAAATTGGTCCTGTGAAAACAAATGTGTTTTGGGCGAAGACTGTTCTCATGAGTGGTATATGAAAGGAGTTATGTTGTCTAGTAGGGTAGGTATGCATAGAAACATTTTTGCTGAACATATCAGTAAAAATATCGCGTAGATCGCATTTTTCTAGTTTATAAACACAACAAAAAAAGTAACTCCCCCTAATTCAAAATAGCATAACATTTTAACAAAAAAGTTTTGAGCAAAATAATTTGGCGGGAGTGTTTCTTCACTTATTGACTTACTTCTGTGTGAAAATGAGATTGATCTGTCAACTCATGCATGAGCGAGCAAACATTAGAGGCAAAAATGTCACTTTTCAGAAGTCACAAGAGTCATTTTGGGGCTCTGTGAAACAAACCTGTGGCGAATTTGAATTCTTCCATTGTTTAATCCAGTCATGCCTATCCCTGACACTTTCTATGTTATCACAGTTGGGTGAACACAGTTTTTTGAGAAAAATGATGTTCAGCCCTCCTAAATCTACAAAATCCATTCAGTTTGTGGAAAAAACTGGCATCAACCAACATTAGTCAGCACATTATGTGGAAATACCAGGTATTCGTTTTTTCCGGCATTAACCCATTCGTGACTGGAATTATTAAAGCCTAATTTAATCAGCTTTTTTTCTTTAAATTGGCAACACCAACATTTTTATTTTATTGCTACATTTTATTTATAAAACGTCATGTATCAGAAATGAATATAAATTGACAGAAATTATGATAAGTCAAAAAGTTGCCAATTTGCAGGGGAAAACAGTGATTTTAAACTTTCTATCATATTGCCAATTTAAGGATTTAAATGCTTATTTTCCTTTAAAAAAATTTCAGCATCAAACAATGAATATTGATACAACCAAAATGGGCACAGTTTGTGTAGAATTTTTTGTTCTTTCTGTTCATGTATTTGGTATGATTTTTAGGGCTTTGCATTAAAAGATATTAGGCCAAACCACAAAATGTGGGCCTCTGTCACGAATGGGTTAAACAGTAAGTTTTCAGTAATTATTGCTTCATCATTCACAATTTTGTCACTCAACCATGGCACAACCTCGAAAAACATGTGTTTAGATAAATTGGCCGAGTTGGAAATGAAAAATATCATTCACCTTTAACACATTATTTAAAAGAAAATAGAGTATTTGTATGAGATCTGAAATGTGTTAGAAAAATAATCCTAAGTACTTTTTTGTAGGAGAAGTATTCTATTCATTTGCATTTTTATTGCACTGCCCCATGCTAAAATCCCATAATTGATATATGGCAGAATTAAGGTATAGTATAATGTGAGCAGAGTAGGAGAAGGAAGAAAAAATTGAGTTTATTAATAATTCCAACGTTTCGTGAAATAATTTTGCATATTTTGTCGATGTGTGGTTTCCATGATGATTTGTTATCAATAAGAATTCCCAGAAATTTAGTTGTAGAAACCATTTGAAGTACAGTATTATCAAAAATGATATCATCAGGAAGGCAGGTAATTCTGTTGCTGAACAACATATAATTAGTCTTCTGTAGGTTGAGTGATAGGTTGTTGCATTTGTAAGCTCAGAGTTTATTATTCTAAGGAGTTGGTTAGCATCAGAGTGAGAAAAGAAAAGGTTGGATGATATGATCTGTGCCTAGAAAGAAGTTTAATAATGCAATATCAGTATGCAAGATTACCTCAAAATGCTGAAGTCATACTAACAAAGCTCACATGACATCTGCCAATCTTTCTTTCATGGCATATCCTGCCTCTCATGAAGCGAAATTTTGTATTGAAGTTCTGTATCTTCAGTCTGTGTGAACTCGGTCAGATCGTTAATCATGATCCAGCAACTTATAAAACAACAAATATCAAATAGTACATAATTATAATTCGATAAAACTCCATCAAATCGTTAATCATGATCCAGCAATTTATAAAACAGTAAATATCAAATAGTACCTAATTATAATTGGATAAAACTATACTAGTCAGTAGAGGAATAATGGAATGTTATCAAATTTATGTTTACTTCATCATGAATTTATGTATGCAGTGTAAAAACTGAAACTTGCAATCCAAAACATGCAATTTAAGTGTAAATTTAAGTGTATAGCCAACCAAAAAAAAAACTATTTAAAAAAAGTAAGAATGAACAATGAGGTTATAATTTCATATTTCGTTGACATTACTACCATAGTCTAAATTATCCATATGCACTATGTGAGGTTTTTAGTTAGTAAATCTGCATGTAGATACCAGTGGATTTGTGGTCCAGTGCACTCGTCCTAAATAATGGTTGAAATCCTGCTATTACACATCTTTTTTTCCCTGTAGCCTGATGTAGTTAATTCAGAATCTCAAACTTTGTATTTTATAACAAGGCAAGAGAGGCAGAAATTTCACTTGACAATTCATTTGTGCAATGTTCTTTCTTACACGGGCATTAACAAGTTTGCACAAGAAATAAGCACTACATTAATAACACTGGAGTATACAGATTCTGCATGCAAAATTGTAATAATTTCTGATTTTCATTCAGTTTTGGTCAACTAAGTTATTGAACAAACACTGAAATTCAGTTGATCTTCAGTACATGTGTAGATCTGGAAGTAGTTGACTTTAGAACAGAAATTAGAGACTAAGTTGGACTGAGAGGTCTAGATCCAGGTTTAACGTTTTTGGACTAGATAAGTCTTGGGACTAACTTGGGATTTTAATTAAAAAATTAACTAATTTAGGCCTTTAGTAAAGGCAAACTGAAACATTATCATTACAAGAGCAGGCTCAAAAAATGAAAATAAAATTTGAAATGTGTGCACGAAGTCCCAAATTTCAGCATGGGCCGTGGCTCTTGCCCTATAGCCCTAGGCCAGCCATCCGCCTTGGCTTTGCCCGAGTTGGCCGTGCCTGGCGTGGATGGTGCCAGCCACAAAATTACATTAGTTCCATTATTCCAGTGGTCCCTCATGCAGTTTTTCCCTGTCTGGTTTTGTCTAAATTCACGCTATTTCCGTTAAAGATAACAAAATTCAAGAAATGTCAACCTTGAAAATAATATGCAGATATTTTTTCAAACACATCATAACCATCAGTACTGACAGAAAATGCGAAAATAATCTTTAATCGTCATTCTTCTCCCTAAAAGAACATGAAAATTGGATTTGTTCAGTCAGTGTTAATTTACATCGGAAAAACATGACACAAACTGCACAAGATCAGACTTAATTCATATAAAAGTTATACCACTGTCCTAGAAAAATGTCTTTTCAGGGAAAATGAGGTATCAGAACTAGAAAATGAAAAGAGAAAATTCGACTTAACGAATTTTCAGTACACTTATCATATCACCACAGACACTGCTGGAGCACAAAATCAGCTAAGGGAACTAATTTGAGCTCCATGAAATAACTGACCAATCAGAAATGACTTCCGTTTGCATCACTCTCTCTATAAATCCACTCTGAGTGTAGTTGACAGTCGGCCTCTAGTGGTGGAGGCTTGTGGGGAGTGGGGTCACTAACTACAACAGAATCTTCCTCCGTAAACCTCAACCCGGCCGGCGCGGCCTCTCCTTGCCTTAATGGGCTTGGGCCTAGTCCTGGGACACGACTGTGCCACTGAGTTCGGGCTGTTGTAGTATAGCCTTGGCCATGTTTGTGGCTGCAGCAGCCTGCCAGGCCAGCTATGTAACATGCGACTCTGTTCTTTTTATTCTTTTTATGGTTAAGTCTGCCTCCTTCAATTAGACTGAAGATTCTTGCAAACTCTGTGTGTGTGTGTGTGTGTGTGTGTGTGTGTGTCATAGCCTAGAGCACTCAGGGCTATATTGGTAGAGGTACTGCAGTCGAGTGGTTTAAAGGTGCTTGACTGAAGACTTGAAGGTCCGGGGTTCGATCCCCGGCACAGCACTCGAGTCATGCCCTTGAGCAGGGAATTTTATCTACATTGCTGTTTTATAGTGTATCAAATAAAGTGGTGTGCTATAACATGAGTATAACTATAAGCATATTGATACCAACATGTGCATTCATTCATTCATTCATTCAAATTCATTTATTTTATTCAACCATCAAAAGATACAGAGAACAGGGTTATAACAAACGTTTTAACGAAATACAATGATGGTTTGATGACCCCGGAGCAAGCAGAGCTTATAAAAAGGGGCCACCAAATTAAAATACACGAAAGATCAAATAAATAGGCAAAGAAATCACAGTAATCAACATAAGCATGATAAGAATAATAGTACACTCATGCAGCAAAAAGACAAAGAAGAAAAAAAAAGGGGGAAACAAGAGTATCAAGAGTCTATTAAAGTGATGAAATTAATAATGCCCTGAATAACCTTTTAAATCTGGAAAGGGTTGAACTGTTTTTTGTTTGCATGTGTTGTTTAAAATAAGAAAAAATACATTGGTATGCTGAGCTGTGCAAATTTATGTGACATGCTGTCCTCTATAGTCGAAGGTTGAAATCACTAATATAATCAACAAATTCATATAAAATATGTTTTTTAATGCTTAGGATCAAATGAATTTTGAAAAATATTTTTATGATCACTGGTGACACAGCTCTTACTCCTCTCTCCCCATATTTTCAGTATACGGGATCTTACTTTGCCTTCAAAGATTATAGAATTTTTTAAAGATATGATTTTTAAAGCATCTTCTATCGCAGAGATAAATAGCAGTTTCCTAAAATTGCCTTTTTAAAGGCATGTTTCTTTTGTTGAAAATGCATCATTCATGCCTGTCATTGGGCTTTCCTCAACCATTGTAACATGTTACTTTCTCCACACAACTCTACTGTCATCGTCGCAAAAAACATGCGAAATTGAAAACGACCTTATTTAAATAAAAGGGTATAGAATCAAACTTACTTAGACAACTTTAGTAATCAGTACTCCCAGTGATGTAAAAATACTTTTTCGAAAGCAAAGTACTCATAAGCTGCCAGTAAGCATTTTGGAGATTCCTGGTATAGCTCAAGCACAGGGCTACGGTTCAAAAATTCTTCTGAATTGGCATCTCCATGGGCTAAAGTTATCAATCAAATGTTTCTAGGGCTCAGTATTACCAGGTAAGTGGTACATGTATGTTGTTTACCAGGTGGTATATTGTTTGAAAGTTTACAACAGTGTTATGCACTCCTGTATCAGAGCAAAATGCCATTGGGAAGACTAGTATAAAGGAAATTTTTGCTCCAATTCTAAGCCTTGTTTAAAATTTTACTCCTCACCACTTTCCAATTTCATGCAGAAAACAATTTGACCTACTGGTTTTAATATTTAGTTTTATAACAAACTTTTGAGACTGAAGATAAATTCATGTATCAGCTTACTATACTCTTCAAAAGAAAGTGAAGGCAATTTGAAATTTGAAAATAAAGACTGGTAATTTACATCATGTTTTTGCAAGAAAGAGCGTAAGCTACAAGGAGAGGGGCTTGCAAAAATCAAGCAAATGCTTGTTGAAAAAAGAAAATTCCTCCTCTTCTTACAGGCATTTAGTAATCTGGCAAGTGTTAAAGAACAAAACCTTTCCTTTTGATTTTCAGGAAATTTTGAATAGGAATGTTAGCTCATGCTGTCAAAGAAACGAGCTTCTGCTTCTCTTTGCTAGCAGTGACTTATTTGGAACATCTGAAGATAGAAGCAGAAGGTTAGAAAAAGCATTTGCTAGGCATTTGCTAGTTTTATCGATATGGCCAAGTATGTCAGCAAGAGTAATATGGTAATTTGCTGTTTGATCATACATAGTCCTGAAGTGTTCATGATAAATGGAAAAAGAAGGTATTGAGATGTCTACAATAAGATAGGGAGGTTGTCAGTAGCTTCAGATTCAAACATGCCGTGGTGCATTAAAGCTAGGGGTGCCTGTTTTCATTACAGAATACTGCAATCAAAACAGGAACACTTATTTTAAAAAATGTACTCTTTATGATGCACTGCAGATTAACATATGGGATCACCCGTTATTAATCTTTTGTAAAAGTGCACTTTTCATGATGTATTTCCTATAATGTTGCTCATGTAAGAGGCAACAAATTTTTGATAAAGGGTTCACCATTTCCTACTCTCAATAATGCTTTACCTACAGTATAAAGTGAACTGGGTGGCCCTGTATGCAGTTTATAGGAATTTCAGAATTCAGTAGGTGATGGGTTGAAGTCTATACATGTTATAAATAATGTATTATTGCGTTGAACAGGATCATTCATTCATTCCATTTATTTTCATTTCATTAAAAAGCACATTTTACAAACATTATACAAAATGAATTTAAAAGACATGATACGATAGGATACATTATTATCACAAAGAGTACTGTACACACAGAAAGCATGACAGTCATGCTGCAATCACATTTGAAACTCGCAATATCTTCTTTTTCATGAGGATATCTAATTATATTTTTTTACAGAGCTGCAATGATATTTGTCAGTCGCACGTATAGCCAGAGCTCTAGTGTGGAACGTTAGGATTTTGTGTAGTTTGTGTACAAAACACTGGATGCAAATGGTCTTAAGTTGTTTTCAGAATTGAGGAAGGCAGCAGAAAATTGATTACCTCATACTGGCGTGAATAAGAAAGATTGAATATGAAAAGGAGGACCAGTAAAAATCCTTGCAAGTGAGTGTTTTTATGATGTGGTAATTGCTAACTTCAGATAAGTGGTGTTTACTTCTGAATATTCTTGAACCTGGTTACTTGTTATTGTTTTTTTTTTACAAGATTGAAATTAATAGATTACCAGCAGCTGTAAAGCAGATGTGGCACTACAAGAGGGGGCAGCCGGCCACCCCTATCATTTTTCAAGTTATGAAAAAGATGGATGGAGAAGATGAAGATGATAATGAAGAAAGTATGGGGAAAAGGGGGCAGGGTCATAAATGACTACGTTGTGTGTTATCGTGCCCCTCCCCTGTTTCATAGACGCAGGCTATGCTACAGTGGAAAACACTCCGTCCCTCGGATAGGACGTTAAATGGAGGTCCCGTGTAAAGGAGAGTCACCAACTTTGCACGTTAAAGATCCCACTGCACTATTCGTATAAGAGTAGGGGGACAACCCCGGTGTATGTGGTCCACCTGCACACCCCCAATCTGAGATATCGGGAGGAGAGACCTGAGGGTTACAGTGATTCAATTCGCTTTTCCCCTCCCAGGCACAGGTGACGCCAAACCAATAATAATAATAATAACAAGTCTTTATGGGAGTTATACAAAGAATTATGAATACCTGTAGCTCCATGATTTTTGCCATTGCTTTGGTTAAATGCACAATGCATGGTGGCCTTAACGTTTGAGGATTTTCCACCCACAGTGTTTGCATGTTCAGGCTCCACTGATCTCTTGTACAACAATTATATTGAGGCAGATTTATTTGGAAAGACTGCAGAGTAAATCAACAAGTCTTTAATGGGAGTTCATGACAATGAATTCTTTTCTATTTTACAAAGAATCATGCATGCCTCCAGCGCATGATTTTTGCCGTATTGCTTTTCACCTTGCACATAATGCATGACTGCGTTTAGCATTTGGGGATTTTCCACACACAGTGTTTGAATTTTTTTGCTGTATTGATCTCTTGCATGATGGGTGGGCCTAAATAAAGCTACCCACTTTGTTTTCAGCAGATGAAATGTCACAAAATTCACTGGTTTGTGCAAATCGCTTGTATAATTGTTCTACATATGAAGAGTCTGTTGGCAATAGCTGATAAGTCCATTTTTGAAAATTTTGAAGTAAAGTCACTGTCATATAGTACAAAAGAATACCTTTCAAATGATATATTGCTCATTACATATAGAGATGCATTTTTGAAGTTATGGTCAAAACTATTCTCTTTATTTTTCTTGATCTTTAATTGCAAATATCTCAGTTTGAAAAAGAGGACTTAGTTGGATTTTTCCCAACAAACTCTTCGTATTATTTTAAAGTTTATTTGTTGAAAAATTATGAAGAATATCAGTAATATATATTTTCAAGTTGATAGTAATGCCAGTAACAAATTTTGTTTTCCAAAGTGATGAAGCAGTCCTAAACTAATGTGCA
>JAPZVO010000248.1:0-56054 GCA_029962745.1 Echinometra lucunter | reverse complement strand
AAATACTAAATTGAGGCAATTCATGAAAACCACTTACATGACGTTATGATCGAAATGCATGATGTATTAGCACTGTAACAGAATTGCACCAATTGTAAGTGTCAAGGCCCTGTTGAGGTCCAAAAAATATAAAAAGAAAAGTGAACTTGTATAAGGATACTCAACACAACAAACTTTGACACTTTGAATATAAAGTTGTAGAAGTATTTAATCAATATGCACTTTTGGTTTTGATCAATAAAACAATTGGCTTAAAGCCGATATCAGATTACAACAGAGTGGGTACAATAAATTGCAATCTTTTCTTGAAACACTGAAAGTTAGGGAAAATTGCATAAACCTTGGATAATTGTATAAAATTGTATAAACCTAATCGATTATCTATAAGTATTGAGGATACAGTTAAATTTGAGTAATCTTTTGGATAAGAGTTTTGAGTTTTCAAGGACTAATTGAAACACTCACACCAATCACACACACACAAACAAACGAAACCTGAGTGACAGTTCTCGATGGTTGGGGCCCCGAAATAAAACGAGGATAATACTTGACGATGATGGCGTTATCGAAATTACTGCAACAAAGTCTGTGTGACGTCTGTGTTGCGTCGTCCTTGAACAAAGACCTTGAGATGACCTTGGTGATGCCCCGACGGTAATGGATGGCAGCCTTGGCGTTCCCGACTTGATATTTAGCTGACTCCAGTCCCGACAATAAAACTCACCGCAGTGAGTTTTAAAAAACAATAAAATGACGACTCCTCTACTTTCCGCACAACCTGGTCTATAAACAGTGTAGTCTTGACACAAAATAAGTAGAAATAATGTGGTGACTTTAACAACTCAGGAAACAAATAAAATAGCGACTGGCAGGAAACTCAACGATATGTCTTAACTCCAAGAACGCAGAAAACATAATCACTGTTTCCTTTACATGTTTCCTTAACATGTTTCCTTAATATCAACTTTCAGGTTCATGGTAAATATCGTGTAAACCCAAAATTTGTCGTTATATTCAAATGGACTTCGGATTTTGTTTACCTACCATACCAAAAGTTCTTCATTATGCTTCCTTGTGAATGTTCTATTCTATTTTTCTTTAGTGAAGAAATTATTCCAACAAACAACATGCAGCGAATGATGTATGTGTGTGTGGGCGGGTGTGTGGGTGTTTCCTTTTTCTTAATTACACGTAATTGTGCAACCCGTTGGGCCACCTGTTTCCAGTTAGACAACAGGTTAAAGTGCCGAAAAGTGTCGAAAAGTGCCTGCCCAGATTAAATAATAAAGTATCCCGAATCCCACTCTATTTTCAATTCACAATAAATTCTGTAAAAAAATTGAATTTATAAGAATTTTATTTCTAGAAATACTTTCTTCTTATCAATCTTTTTTAAATCTCAGGACAAGCAGTTCCCAATTCTACGAGAGTAACAGACGTGCATTTACTCAAGAGAACTCCTTCCGGGTCATTTCACCGCTTTGTACGTAGCCCTTGGGATCTCACCTGGCATCGCAGAAGGCACCAGAGTTGAGAAGATGAACAACTATCCAGGGACTTACACAGTTACTGCAGCTCTGGAAGGCAGAGTCCCCAAGGACCTTGGAAGACTTGGTTCTTCTATGTGCTAAGGCTGGGGGTCTTATACCCAGATATAAACTAGTGCCATAGTACAGAGAATTAAAGGCTAGTCCATTGATAATGGTCTTGTAACCATGCTAACAGCTGTCATCTTTCATGAAGCCTATATGGACTAAATTTTTAAAGCTATTTTGTACCTTCCTTTAATATAGTCGACTAGACAAACCTAAATAAGTTCTTTCCGTTGATGTTTTTTCCATTGATTTTTTTTTCAGTGGTTTATTAATATTTTCAGCTTTGTTACCCACATAGCAACTTTGAACAATTTGCATAACTCGCATAAATCTGTATAGATAAAGGTTATGCCACATGTCAAGTTTTAGCACTTGAAAGCAATGAAATATCAACTTCCTTATCTATAAAGGATCGAAAACTTAGTCTTACATTAGGTTGAGAATGATAGAGGATATATTCTTAAAGTACGCCTTTTTTTTCTAACAGTTGTTTACTGCATCGATATTCTAGTCGGATTTAAGTAGAATTCATACACAGAATATCAGTGCTTGGAATTAATCTGGGCAACAATGAAAAACAAATATTTTGGGAGCTGCTACATCTTAGGTAAAATTGACAAGAGATGTTGTTAAGGTCAAACATCTAACTTGAAGTCATCAATGACTAGTATTTGGTAACTCATGGGTATCGCTTCCATTTGAGTAGGCTATAGTGAAGCATACATTATGGCCTCTACTCTTATTTACTCGTAAAATTGTCTAAGTTCCGCTGTCGACTTGAGGTCTGTCGACCTGAGGTCTGCCGACTTGAGGTGGCCAGACCTCAAGTCGACTTTTATGTGGGTGTTTCCATCGCTGGATATATATATATATGTACTGTATAGCAGTTCATTTTAAGAAATATTTTGTGCTGTAATAGTCGATTTTTTGTTATCATTATAATTATCGTCATTATTATTGTTATTATCACTATTTTATTGTTGTTATTATTATCATTATTATTATCACTATTATTATTATTTTTATTATTATTATTATTATCATTATCATTATTATCATTTTTATTATTATTATCATCATCATTAATGAGAATATTATTTTTGTTATTATACCAGCTTTACTACTATAACTGCTACTATTAATGAATAAATAAATTAATGAAATAGTTATAAGTATGGAGAAAATGATTTATGCAAAGTATATGCAGCTTCCTTGAATTCTACACTATTTCACTGATAAAAAAACTTGCACTAAAGGCATGCCCTGTTACTTTTTACCTTTCACTTGGTGTACCGAAATGCGTAATACCAAATAATAACACGACATGTTGAGAAGCACTGATGCAATGTGACTAGATCAGAAGACTGTAGATATCATATTGATGCATTGTATCGACATATTTCTTTTATTTTTGCATTTACCGGAATAAGAAAAAGATACATTCAGTGAAATACAGTCAGCATGGTTACCAATGGTCAGTAAAGTGAAACCACGTTATAATGAACATTAATATGGCAAACTTTCTTTTTTTAAAGAAACAGAAACAAGGCATTCGAATATTCTTTGGCATAGTTCTTACCACTCATTTACCATTCCTAAAAAATAATCATATTTGTTGTATACACATATATCCTGTTGGTATTTTCATGTATCGTTATTAATCTCGTTTCAGTAACGTGTTTCACTAGCTAGTCAATGCAATGCCGCCCTCTAACAGCTGATTACTATCTAGATATAAAATTGATTGGCTTCACTAAACCTTAATCGTAATATGCCATCGATTGTTCTTTGGCTACAGGTACGGGTGGCCTCTGTATTACGTCTATGGGAATAAGAGAATTCAGTCGTGTTTAGTCGGGTTAAGAACGTAACCTGAATGAATGTTTTCAAACACAAACTGAGTTATGATTTTGTTAATAAGTACGACGTGCATTCTAGCAATTACGCTATTGAATAACACGACCCCCCTCTTTTTTTGATAGGGCGGAGTCGGTTGGGGTGAGGGTTAATCATCTCCGGGCAAGGTGTTTTTCACAGTGTTTTTTAACTGTGTGCACCATTTTTTTGGTACATTCTTTTTCTTTATCATAAGTTTGCATTCATTATTGAATCACATCCATATGCATATAACTTACGAAGTATACACAAGCTGCTTCTAAGCTACCTCACTTAAAAACAAATAAAACAGGAACTCTTGGGGACTGTGCCTTCAGTTGTGCTGCTCCAAAACGGAAAAAAATGCCAATAGAATTAAGAAATCTCCCTCCGTTCATGTCTTCAAAGTTTTGTTCAAGACTCCCCCTTTTCAGAAGTTTTGATTACCGGTAGTTTTTATTGTATGTCTATGCAGTATACTGTTGGGAGCTTTGTTACATCACAGCGTAGTGAAGTATATTGATATAGTAGCCGCGCTATATAAATTTGTTTATTATCAGTATGAGTTTTAAGTGTCTTATGATTGAAATTGAATTGAACTGAAAATGATAATTCGCGACATAATAGGTCATAATGCTGGTACACTTGTGTTTTATTTCCTTATTTGCTCGTTCCCTTAGGCCTTCAACCCTAAGATAATAAGGCCTGGATATAAGAAGGTATATAAAGGTTCTTCCTTACTAGGAGTTTCATATTAGGAGGATTCACTGAACCAGAAACAAAGAAACAATTTTGTCTCGGGGTGAACAGTAAGGCAACCACCACGCTTTAAAAAAAAAAAAAAAAAAAAAAAAAAAACCTAAAAAAAAATATATATTATTATCACTTTGTTTGGCGTCACCTGTGCCTGGGAGGCGAAAAGCAAACTAAATCACTGAACCCTCAGGTCTCTCCTACAGATATCACTGATTGAGGGTGTGCAGGTTGACCACATACACTGCGGTCCCCCCCCCCCCCCTACACTTATACGAATTGTGCAGTGAGATCTATAACGTGCAAAGGTGGCGACTCTCCTTTACACGGGACCTCTATTTTACGCGTTTACAGCCACGACAATTAGATCATAACGAATAATTTTCTAAGATTTCCTAAATGTAGAGAGATTTTGCGAGATATCTTGGTTCCATGTGAAAGAGATTTTTATATCAAGGTCAAAAATATATCTATATACAGTATATTTATTGTGTTTAATCAAATTCAATTTCAGCTGAACATCCACTGGAGAAATTGGTCGAATTATATACAATATATCAGTAAACAACAAGTACAAAGTGTACAATAAATTCTTCCATTTATGCGTATCTGTCCCAGTCACTGTACCAGGGGCGGCACCAGTGTATTTTGATAGGAGAGAGAGAGAGGGGGGGGGGGGGATGATGACCTATAGGAAAGTTTATTAACGTTTTAAATGAACAAATAAGGCTATTGTGTAATCGCATGTCCCTGCCCTCTCTTCCCTCATCCTTTTTTTTTCTTCTCTTTACTTCTATTTTTGTGATTACTCGACAAATCATGGGGGTGGTCGCATCATGCCCCACTCCTGTAGCGCCGACCTGCGCTCTACTACAAATGACACATATGAGGCCTGACAGCTAACTTTAAGATATATGACTATATATCAAATAAAACTGCCAATGTCTGAAGTTTCACTGGACAACGTAATAGATTTGATTTGATATGATTTATTTATTTTCTTCTGCATTGATATATGCGAGATTTCGCACAAGTAATTCTTTTGCCAAATAGTGCCTTTATGAGTGTTTCCTGAGAATCGCCTTTTAATCCATATCTACTCCCGTTGACCTTACGAGTAGGTTAATCAGAATGATTGAAATTCTGTAATATATACCAAGGAAGTTCAAAAGATCTGCGACGGGTCAAAATATCCCAAGAAAAGACAAAAGTATGAATGAAGACTCCGTTAACAAAATTTAATATTGACATTTCGCTCATAGGGCTTCTCCGGGATGTGATGATACGAAGTTCGTATCATCATTCGTATCATCATATCCTGAAGAAGCCCCATGGGCGAAATATGGATATTAAATTTTGTTAACGGAGTCTTCATTTATACTTTTGTCTTTTCTCATTCATATACATGTATGCATGAATAATATTACCAATGAATTTTACAAAATAGCACATTTTTGGCACAGTGGCGCTATGAGCGCCCCCGTTATGCATGATGCTTGGTTCTGCCATATTGCAGAACGGAAGAACAGCGTTCAACACCAACACACCCATACCCATATCCACACCCTCACACACCCTCACATACACACGCGCGCGCGCACACACACATACTTAAAGGAGAATTACCCCCACAGGACAGTTATCATTGACCTAAAAAGGAATTCTAAACGGTTTCTGATAAAGTAAAAAAACATCGTACATTTGATAATCAAGAGGACGGAAATTGTCGATCGAATCCTCCAATTTCCACTATTGTAGACAGTAGAGCAGCGTCACCATGTTGAATGGTGCGATTGAACTGTGTGACCATGGTGACGTAGGGCATGGAGTTGACCATAGCGCATTGTAATTGGCTCACTGCAGACCACATCATTTTCCCGATCAAGATTGGAGTTTTTACCTTGGATTTTTCCTATGTTCAGTTTAGTTCTGTTCAGTTGAAACGGTCACCCATCCCTTGAACAATTCCTGACAACTTCTGAGAACAGATGAAATGATTTCCTACTTGTTTTCTAGGAAAAGCAAAACGTTTGACAATAAATTTACCGTGTTTAACAAATTCAAAGTTCTCCGTCCCCTACGCCATCATGCGCAAGGTTTTATAGGAAATTTAGAGAAAATGAACGCCGCTTGTAGGAGCAGACGACGATATAATTATTGTAAAATGGTCTCTATTTTCTACCTTTACAACGGCATAGGTCGGTCTAAAACGGTGATGTTTATCTCAAATGAAATGTTTTTTCATTCTATGCGACGCTATTAAAGCTAAAAGCATGCCAGTGAATCTCCTTCAAGCTTTTCGAAATGCACTGATCAGAGTATACCACAGGAAGTATGTGTTCAACGCTATTCTATGATTATTGAATAAAACCAAAATTATTATATACAAAAGTTTCGTCCTTCCATAAATTATGAAAGTCTAGGTTAGAATAAGCCATTGCTTACAAGATTTTGAAAAAAATATTATTCAATAAATTCCCCCAGTCTTTGACTGAATTGAATACTAAAACATTCATTAAATATAATCTTTTACAATATACTGCATAGACTGTAATCAGCATTATTTGCAAATCGATTAACATGGTTAAAAATAATAAAGATTATGGTCCTATTTTTTCTTTTAGATACTCAGTACTTTATCATTCTGTTTGTAAGCTATGCAAACATTTTGATTATTTACACACAGACACTGACAAAGTGTTATTTGCAAACCCTTCAAGAATCTTGTATACAAAAGATAATTAGCAATCTTTCGTTTGCACTTTGGAATTCCTGCACGCTATTCTTTAGTTTTGACCTGTCATTCAGGGGCGGCGGAGCCCGGGGGCACAGTACCCCCCCCCCACTTTTCCAGGCACCCAAAAGTGCCACTTTTACCTAGGAAAAATGCCCCCTTTAAACTGGTTTAGCCCACCCATTTTCTTCCTACAAGGGCTCATTTTTTTCAGTAAGTGCCCCTTCGCCTTCTAGTAAGTGCTCTTTTTCACTTCAGATAAGTCTTCCTTCTTTAAGCTTACAACTCTCCACTTTAACCCCATGTAAGGTGCCACAATGGCCCCTTATGCTTCCCTATGTGTTCCTTTTCCATGCCGGCATGTACCCGTGTTTAAATTTGATGAACACTCATTTGATTTCTGACAGGTTCCCCCTTTGCTTTCTAATAAGTTCCATGATGATAAGTGCCCATTTTCAGTACCCCTTTTCGTTTTATGTATTACAAGTCTCCTTCCGATTTACGTCTAATTAGTGCCCTTTTTCTTTTTTGTGCCATTCCCCCTCTTTTAATTATCCCTTTTCACATCTGGAAAGTGACTTATATAATTTAAAGTCGCTAAAATAGCCATATACCTAGCTCCAAAGAATAGCTCCAAAGAATCAGAGAAGCTTCTAATATGATGTAAGTTTTCCCTATCAATTTCATAATTTTCCATTCCAATGCATGGACGTGCATTCAAATTCAGACAGCGCACGCTCGCAAAAATATTCGGGCTTTCAAATTTAGAAGCCGATCAAACAGTTTCATTTATGGGAGCTCTTATTTCCTTTCCGTAAATCAAAATTACGCTTGTGCGTTCAGTTTCCAAATGCGAACATCGTATTTCCAACTTGTACATTCAAATTTATGCAATAGGTCATTTTCATATGATCAATTTCCTACTTAAGTCATGGAAATCGTGCACTCAATTTTATGATAAAACGAGAACATATACAGTATAAAAAGGATTGGTCAAAATAATCAGTGTGGTGGTGAATATGTGTCCGACGAAAATATTGGTGAAGACCGACCAATATGAAGATCAATATTACCAAATTATTGTTTAAAATGTACCCACATTTTGGTTGATTTTGACATTTTTTGGTCGGAAACATATGCACCAACACAGTGGTTATTTCGACCAATCCTTTTTGAGAGTGTACACAATCCACCCGTACCCCCCACACGCACGAATAAAAAAAAATCATAGGTTTCAATGCAGTATGTTTATTCTTGTCATGGTTACATTTTTCTGAACTTGTATCTCCTTGCAATGATTTTATTTCCTTATGTTCATGTATTCTTCAATACTTTTTTTCCAAGAAATTACGCCCAGTCAGCAGTGCGTCAAAACAACACACCGACATTTCTAACTTATTCTCCTTGATGACATCATCCATAAAAACAGACAACACCCCAACACTAACCATACAATGCGTCATTTCAAAGATCAACTGACAAACAACATGACCTCACGATTTCTCATGTGGAAACCAATAAGATATAAAAACGAGAATTTTGAATTCGTCACAGAGGGCGAATTAGGTGGTCTGTCCTAATAAAATGGCAAGTGGATGACGTCACAATGACCTGATCTAATTTTGATCTATATGTGACGTAATTTGATAAATTACTGCAACAACTTTCAAAAGAAAACAAACAAATTTATATACTAGGAGACTACAATATCGATTTATTAAAAATGACTTCAAATAAGATTGTTAATGTAATGAATATAATTGCGTCACATGGTTTTTACATTAAAGTTAATTTATCAACCCGTATATTAACCAAATTATCTGCTTCTGTTGTAGATGATATACTGACGAATGAAAAGGATATTATATCTGGTGAATTATATACTTCAATTACAGATCATATGCCAATTTTCTGCTATAAGAAGGATTTTTGTAAAGATGAAACAACTCAAGCGTATACTACGAGGAAAATCGACGACGTAGCAATTAATAGATTTTAAAAAAATTGAATTATGTAATGTTGATTGGAGTGACGTACTTGTGTGTATGGAAGCCGACTCAGCTTACACATTGTTTATTAACATTTTCCTCAAACTATATGATACACATTTTCCTATTGTTACAAAGAAAGGAGAAGTAAAAACAAGAAACCATGAGTCAATAATATAGGTTTTCCCGGTCAATTTCATAATTTTGTCATTCAAGTTCATATTCCGAGCATTCAATCTCCCGCATTTCACGCTCGCAGCTCTGAAGCAGCTTTCAAATTCAAATTGGGTCATTCAGATTCACTATCCGAGCAATCATTTGTTCATTTGGTTCATTCAAATTCAAAGTAGGAGCATGCTTTTTGATAAATGGGCAATCAAATTCATTTCAAGCCGGCGACCGAATCTCCTTGGTCATTGATATTCGTGAAAAGGCAACCAAGTTCCAAATAAGTGCATTCAATTTAAAGATTCACTGCATTTAGTTAGCTTGGGGTCATTGTGGGTGTTTTTCACTTAGTTTGGAATAAATTGGGCTTCTTTGGCAAGTCATTTGCCATAATGTTATCATGCTTAAGTCCACTTTTTTAGGTTTATGCCATAAATGCTTCCATTGAAACTGGTAACATGGAAATTATAAACATTTCATATTGCTGTATATTTAGGCTTGCACATGAGAGATTTTGAGATCATGTTGTCTGTCAGTTGGTTTTGTAATTGACGCATTGTGTGGTTAGTGTTTTGATTTTGTCTTTTTATGGGTGGCGTCATCAAGTTAGAAATTATGTCGTTATGCTGTTAAAGTATTGAAGTATACAAGAGCATATAAGGACATGATATCATTGTAAATATACAAAGATTGGAAGAAAACTTCAATGGGAGTCATAGTTATGATAGTGTTGAGATTCACATTTTCGACCTTTGATTAGATCATCTTCAGAAATTGTAGGTAAAACTGAACATTTTGATGCCTTCTTATATCAGTGTATACAAAAACAGTTCTTGTTCTGTTTTACCTCAGTTCCTGAAGATGATCTAAATCTTAAATACAAGTCGAAAATTTGAAACTTAACACTATAACTCTCATCGGAGTTTTCTTCCTATCTTTGTATATTCATATTATCCATAATAATTATGGATATCATTGTAAGTGGATACAAATTCAGAACGATATAGAACCCTTAAAAAAGAATAAGCATACTGGAGGCCTATGAAAATGGGATTTTTTTCTTGTGTGTGCGTGTGTGAGGGGTGAGGGATGTGCGGGTAAATTTGTGTCTGAACATAAAAATTAGTTAAAATCAACCAAAATTTGGGTACATTAATTTTCAAAAAAATAATTGGGTAATTGTGACCATCATCATATTGGTCAATCTTCACCAAAATTTTGGTCGGACAATATGCACCAACATAATAGTTATTTTGACAAATCCTTTTTCGGAGTGTGCTCGTTTATCAGAAACAACCAACGCTCTTCCCGCTCTCCCCCTCATAACCCCCTTTCTATCTTCTCCACTAAATTGAGTGCACAAAGTAGGAAATTGATCGCCTGAAAATGAAATTGAACGCCCCAAACAGCGTCATCGTGACTACGAGTTGAATTTGAATGCGCAAGTAGGAAATACAATGCTCGCATTTGGAAATTGAACGCTCATGCGTGATTTTGATTTACGGAAAGAGAATAAGGGGGCCCATAAATGAAATTGATCGATCGGATTCGGAATTCGAAAGCCCGAATGTCTTCGCGGGGCGTGCGTTGCGTGAAATTGAATGCACGTTCATGAATTGGAATGGAAAAAGTATGAAATTGACCGGGAAAACCTATAATTGGGTAATTATGACCATCATCATATTGGTCATCTTCACCAAAATTTTTGTAGGACAATTTTCGGAGTGTGCTCGTTTATCAGAAACAACCAACGCTCGTCTCGCTCCCCCCCCCCCCCCTCATAACCCCCTTTTTATCTTCTCCACTAAATTTAGTGCACGAAGTAGGAAATTGATCGCCTGAAAATGAAATTGAACGCCCCAAACAGCGTCATCGTGACTACGAGTTGAATTTGAATGCGCAAGTAGGAAATACAATGCTCGCATTTGGAAATTGAACGCCCATGCGTGATATTGATTTACGGAAAGAGAATAAGAGCGCCCAGAAATGAAATTGATCGATCGGATTCGGAATTCGAAAGCCCGAATGTCTTCGCGGGGCGTGCGTTGCGTGAAATTGAATGCACGTTCATGAATTGGAATGGAAAAAGTATGAAATTGACCGGGAAAACCTATATAATACTGAGACTGATCAGAAAAAAAGAGTAAATGTTTTTAAGAAGTATTGTTTAAGTCGATCTATAAATGATGAAAGAAAATTAAAGAAAAATCAGAAATAAAGTTGTTAACTCTCTTCGTAAAGCCCGACAAGAATATTATAAGAATGTGTTAGAATTGAAGCGAAATAGTATACAAAAGACCTGGAAAACAATAAACGAACTATTGGGTAAAAAGAAAAGTCAACTTTGAGAGTAACGGACAATTATTTACAGAACCTTCAGAAAAAGCAAATCAATTTATTGATTATTTCACAAACATTGAAAAATTTATTAGTGACTCAATACCACAACCTGTTCATTCTTATCAATTCTATAGTCAAACAAGTGTTGCTAATGGTTTATTTTTATCTCCTGTAAATATGAGTTAATCAATCAATGTAAGTAAATATCTTAGAAGTAATGCAAGTTGTGGGATGGATCATAAGCTGTAGAATTGTCAAACGTAATATTCATGCCATTGTCTTGCCCTTAGTTCATGCATTCAATCTGTCATTAATATCTGGTAAAGAACCCTCCAAACTTAAAGAATCTAAAGTAATCCCCGTTTATAGAAAAGATGATCCCGGCAAATTTAACAACTATAGACCATTCTCTCTATTACCGTGTTTTTCTAAATTATTAGAGTGACTTATGTATAACCGATTAAATAAGTTTCTAAATAGAAGTAATATCTTAAGTGATAGCCGATATGGATTTAGACCCAGTTATTCATGTGAACATGTTCTTTTAAAAGTCCAGCAAATCATACTACGATCATTTCAAGCAAACGAACACATAATAGGCGTTTTCTTAGACTTATCTAAAGCATTCGACTCCATGGATCACTCAATTCTTTTATTCAAATTATATCGCTATGGCATATGAAGGATAGCATTAGATTGGTTTAGGGATTATCTTTCAAATGGAGTCCAACCTACTTTTGTCCACGGTGTTTTATCTTCTTCTTTAAATGTCTCTATTGGAGTACCTCAAGGAACACTGGTGTACTGGAGGGGGGCTTGGGGGCGTCAGCCCCTCAAATAAATTTCAACCATGGTTTATTTTCAATTTTACATTAGTGATATCACACGAATTTAATTATTTCTCCCAGACTCCCTTTCTACTGTTAAGTAACGCATTCACAATTTCCCATACAGCATGCATAACAAGGCAGAAAACACGCATAATATCAATGCTACTGTGTTTTATGATATAACCATGATATTTACCATGAGAGTGCACCCGCGTAGCCAAGGGGGGAGGCGATGGGAGCGGTCGCACCCTCCAAAACGCCAACAAAAAAAAAAAAAAAAAAAAAGAAAGGAAAAAAAAAAGAAAAAAAAAGAAAAAAAAAAGGATATAAAGTGGGAGCGAGAAAAGAAAAAGGTAAGAGAACGTAAGAAGAGCGGGAGCAGACAAGGAGCAATTTGTCAAAGAAGCGTCGAAGCTTTTTCGCTTCGTGCGGGAGGCCTGCACCGTCTCCCCCTATAGGGAGCGCGATTTGCGCGCTCAGTAAGTGATTCACACGCTTTGCGTGCTCATTACGCGCGCCCCCTTAAATGAAATCCTAGCTATGCCACTGTGGGGAGTGAAACCCTGGTACCCCACCGCATCACACCCTCTCCATGCTCGTCCCTTTTATTTCATTGTCTTTGTCTGTATTATTATCATAAGTAATAAAGTATTTTGTGTAACGCTGGCATTTGTTTGAAACTTGCGAAGATTATTTGGGCTGCATGTTCCGTAATTATGTTTCCAAATTCATGAAAACAAAAAATCTTTTTCCCGTCGGTAGATTCATGACACGCTTATCCATAATAATACATGTCATCAAATCTGATGTTTCATATTGCATGTATTCATGTATTCTACTTCAGATGTTTATTTTTCATATTTTTACTTCTTTTTGTGTGTGTGTAACGCTGGCATTTGTTTGAAACTTGCGAAGATTATTTGGACTGCATGTTTCCATAATTATGTTTCCAAATTCATGAAAACAAAATATCCTTCTAACCTTCTATCAATTTGCTGATGACACCAGTGTATTCTTCTCGTCTAATACTTTAAGTGATACTGTTCGCGTTTTAAACAATGAACTAGAGAATATATTTGACTGGTTAAAAGCAAATAAGTTATCCCTGAATGTGGATAAAACTAAATGTATTTATTTTCGAAAAGCTAAAACTCATATAGAAACTAATATCACAAACATAGCTATAATAAGTTGTCCCTTAAACAATAATGAAAATCTTAACATTTATATTGATAACAAACGTAATCAATTTAGCAACTCTGTTAATTTTTTGGATGTCGTATTGGATAATTACATGGGATTTAAGGAACATATTTTAAATGTTTTACCTAAGGTTAACAGAAATACCAGCTAAATGAATAAACTAAAATACAGTTTGTTACCAGAAAATTTAGTAACTTTATGTCATTCCATTATTTTCCCATATTTTAATTATTGTACTATTTCATGTACTACAAATGCAGCACATACTGAATTAGACTCATTATTCAAAGTTCAGAAGAGATGTTTAAGAATAATTAACAATTCACACTATTAAGCCCCATCTGCACCTATTTTACAGAAATTATCATTATTAACCATACATGATATAAACAAACAAGAAATCGCAACTTTCATGTATAAATATAAAAATGGCTTATATTAGTGTGGCAAAAAGCCTTACAACTACTGGGGTTTTGACCAAGTTTTTGTTAGTCTGAGATTCAGCCCCTCTACCGCAAAAAAAAAACAAACAAACAAAAAATGCTGAAAAACACCCCTTCATATTTTCAGCAATTGAAGAATAATGTATGAACTCTTAAAAACAAAAGTTTTAATGGTGTCATTATAAACAGTTTTTTTTTTCATGAATTTATCAAATTCCATTTTTTAACACAGGGGCCTATGGGGAAATATTTACAGGCGTGCGACCTAAACCGTGTATTGGGATATATGAGAAGCCTACACAGGGACTGATACTGTGTGCACCTTTGGTAAGTTGAATTGCCTTTTTGCCAACCCCCCCCCTCTTCTCTCTACCCCCCTTCTCTCTCTCTCTCTCTTTCTCTCTCTTCTGTTTTCTCCCTCTTCTTCTTTCTCTCTCTCTCTCTCTTCCCTAGTATGTTATTACATACAGGATTGGTATGGGGGGGGGGGGGGGGGTCTTTTATTGAATGTTTTCTCTGTAATCTAGTTTCTAATTTCAATTCTAAGCAACACCTGTAAATGAATGAACTAATCTAAAGCTCATATTCAACTATGCAGTCGTAATGGATATCATACCAGTGTATAATTGGATGAATATTAAGATTATATGAAAGAATATATTCTCTGTTTTACTGTGCATGGTCTATGCATGTACACCTATCAAGGGGGGGGGGGGGCAATGCTCATTCCATCTTAACTTGCCAAAGGGGACCTGAAATTATATTTTTGATATGGTTGTAAGAAGATGATTCCTAAAGGTTATATTGACCTTGAAATTTTCAAGTTTAAAGGGAGTCGCCCCCACTGAAGGCCGCACGCCTGCAAATAGATCCGGCCATTTTCAGAGATTCCTCCAACCCGTACCAAAGATGATATCATAGTTGAAAGAATATTCATATAAAATCAGAGATACATAGTTGAACACTGTGTTTCATATGTGCATAGAGAGGGATAATTACTGGTTTAGATCAGTCTCATGAGAGAGCAGCACTTGGTCCCAGGTGGATTTTAAGGGGACTTTATTAGTGTGGCATAAAGCCTTACAACTACTGGAGCTTTGACCAAGTGTTTGTTAGTCTGAGATTCAGCCCCTCTACCGCAAAAAAATTGTGAAAAACTCCCCTTCATATTTTCAGCAATTAAAGAATAGTGTATGAACTCTTAAAGACAAAAGTTTTAACGGTGTCATTATAAACACTTTTTTCATAAATTTATCAAATTCCATTTTTAACACAGGGGCCTATTGGGAAATATTTACAGGCGTGCGACCTACAGTCCAGTGCAAGGAATGACAGTGCTTGGGAGCTAGTCTACAGAAACAAACGCTTTCATGATGGCGTTAATTAATTGAGAGATATTTTCCTTCTTGCAAGAGAAGTGAAAATAATTGTGATTTTTTTCATTTTTCTACTTACACAGACTTAGGATTCATTTTAAAATTCCCTTGTAATTTGTAGCAAATATTTACTGAAACAATTCAAATTATGAGTTGGCTTGCATGATACAGACTAGTCAAACTAGGGTAAGTAGGGCATCAGATTTGGGCTTTCCCCGTCTTCTCCGTCTTCTTAGAGCCTTCAGTACAGGCCAGGGGAAGGAAAGTGCTGGACTGGAGCAGCGTCTGTGGACAAAATCAAAACAAAAATGGGGAGAAATTTTGTCTAACTGTTGTAGAATCCCTCCTTGACCGACTCGCCGTCCTCGGGCTGGTCACTTATGGGGTTGTATTGTGTGTTTTTTCCCCCCTTTTTTTTTTCTAATTTCTATATTATTGTTAAAGACGTCCGTTATTGCTTTAGCCTGTTGTACAGATCTGAGGGTCAGTTAAACGTAACATGTGTGATAATCCACATCAAAAAATAAAAATAAAAGAAATAAATGAATAAACGTATCTCATACCGGCGCATATCATGTGGTATTTGAATCTTCAATATATAGTTCAACCCATAACTGATGTCTTTATTCACTTTGTGTCATTCCCTGCTCTTAGACATACGCACCAATTGTTTACTAAACCATATGTGGTCTGACAAATAACTGACCTTCTGAATTTTTAATAGCTATTTTAATGTCTCTCTTTGTAGAGCTATACTGGTATATATAGATTTATGATGTATACACAACTCATGTACCTTAAACTTTATATTGTACACATGTTATATAGCTTTATGGATTATGAGGCTTTTCGTGCATAGGCGTGTTGGGAGTGAGCTGTTGTTTCTTTATAGATATCGTGTTTTAGGACTCCGTTATCATGTATTTGCAGTAGAGTATATTTCCTAATTTATCTGTTTAAAATGCAAAGGGAAATACATTAAAGACGATGTATTTTTATTACTTTTGATCCCATTAACATGATAATATTGTTTAATAGTTTTGTGCTCTAATAAACTCGTTATGCACATATGATGTTTGATCGATTTTTTTTTCGTAATGCTTTAAAAAAAAAAAACACTATACGGAAAGTGTGTAAACTCTGAATATAATTTTTTTTGCACAAACTTGCATTACTAGTACTCTTTCGATGATATCTAAGTTATAACGTATTGTCTTATATTTCTTAATGCAAGACTGATGTACTTATAGGTTCATTTTTTTGTTGGGGGGGGGGTATTTGAATCCATTATAGGGCGTTGGCTGAAAGCGACAGCTAATTGTATACTGCTATTTAAACAATATCTTTATGTACAGTGTGCTTATGTTTTGTAATTCTATGTGCTTTTGTTGTCCGTTCAAGTTCCTGTTTTGTTTATTCGTTCAATGTGGCCTTCTGCAGCTAACGCTTGATTTTACTTCGGTCTCCGTCATAACCCAAATTGACGTTGTAGTATTGCTCTCTCTTGAATTTTTTTCATTATTCTACCTTGTTATATTTCGCATGAGTAGTTCCCATTTAGTGATGTAAGTGACTTTGATTTGAATTTAGCTTTGTAATCACAGCACAATGCTGGCAGCATCTTGGTTTCTGACGAGCGGTATGAACAAAATATTTTAAACACTATAAACAGCAACGCTAAAGAATTTGAATACACATCTGACATTAACGACACCTCTCTTGTTTAATCTCGATACTACACCCAAAACCAGATTGTTAGTAATTTACAGTCGGCCGGAAATAGTGACCTGAACTTCTTACATCTTAATATGCGCAGTGCAAACAAAAATTTTGAACAGTTGAGTTTGTTGTTAGATAAGATTAATGTAGATTCTTTTGTTATTGGTCTTACAGAAACCTGGTTTACTGACGATCCTCATACTATACATTCCTTGTCTAAGCATAACCTGATCTTAAATAATAGAGTAAATAGGCGAAAAGGTGGAGTAGCACTCTATGTTCCAATACACGTGGATTACATTATACTTCATGATTTAAATCTGATGAATGAAACGATGGAAACAGTTTTAATTGAAATCAAAGTACCCAAGAGAAAAAACTTAGTAGTAGGCACAATTTATCGATCACCTTCTTCCGATCACAACATTTTTCTACTTGAAATGTTATGAATGCTTTCAAACCCTCTACTTCAAACTAAAAACTGTTTTTTGATGGGTGACTTTAATCTTCACTTTTGAAATATAAAGAAGATAACTTTTCGCAAGATTTTTGACACTCTTTTATCATTTTCATTTATTCCATTGATTACTAGACCCACCAGATTTTCTCCTCACTTAGGCACTTTAATCGATAATATTTTCTCCAATTTTGACAGGGAAACTGATTCTGGCGTCATTTTATCTAATATTTCTTATCATTATATGATATTCGCAAGGATTTTGTCCTTCTTTGGTAATAATTCTGACTTTTTCACTGTTAAAATGGCGAGGAAAATTACTCCGGAAATGATAACGAGACTGAAAACTAAACTTGGCTCACTTAGTTGGGCTGAAGTTTTAGTTACTAACGATGTTAATATAGATCTGTCTTACGATAACTTTATGAGTGTTCTTGTCGATTCTTTTAATGAAAGCATTCCTCTTGTAAATCTCGAAGCAAACAATAAACGAACACCACGCGATCCATGGGTTACTAAATCACTTCTACGATAAATATTAGGAAAAACAACCTCTATTACAAGTACCGTGCGAATCCGACTGACGCTTCACGCGATAAATATGTCAAGTATAAAAACACTTTAACAGCTCTTTTGCGTTTTGAGAAAAAGAAATTTTACTGTTCCGAATTTGAATCGATCTCGAATAATATAAACGAAACTTGGAAAGTAATTAATGATGTTCTGAATAAGAAAAATGATCACAGTAATATAAATCATGTGAAGATTGACAATACAGTTTTTGACGATAATTGTGATATAGCTAAAAGTTTCAGTAATTACTTTTCGAGAATTGGTCCAAACCTCGCTAACGCAATACCCTGTACCGCAAAAAAACTCTGAATCATTTTTAAAGAATAAATGTCAACGGTATTGTCCTTGACAAGGTGAAAATTGCAAAAGTAGTTCCCATTTATAAAAAAGGAGATCCAACCGATATAGGTAACTATAGACCAATATCTCTCTTGTCTTCCATTTCCAAAATCATAGAAAAAAATGTACATAACCGTACGATAAAATTTATAAGAAGTTTTGATTTGTTTACTGAATCACAATTCGGTTTTCGGCAAAAACACTCAACAACGCACGCAATTTTGTATTTTGTTAATCATACAGCAATGCGGTTGACCACCATCTTCACACCCTTGGTATATTTTTTGGACCTCTCCAAGGCCTATGACACCATTGACCATGAAATCTTATTGTCAAAATTATCACATTATGGAATTAGGGGAAAGGCCTTGGAGTGGTACAGAAGTTACCTTAAAGGAAGAAAGCAGTTCGTCTCCGTAAACGGTTCAACCTCAGATTATAACGACATTACATGTGGAGTACCCCAGGGTTCACTTCTTGGACCATTTATTGTTTATTTTGTATATCAATGACTTCCAAAATTCATCTAATGTTATGTCCTTTTTATTATATGATGATGATACCAGTGTCTTCTTTTCTTACCAAGATCCTGATACTCTTATAAATACTGTCAACACTGAACTTGAATGTATATTATTATGAATGGATTTGTTGCAACAAACTCTCTTTAAATGTTGCTAAAACACAGTGCATGCTTTTTAGTAACTCAATCCTAACTTTACCCAGGAATATCATTCTTAATGACACCTTAATAGACCTTGTTGATTCTACAAAATTTCTTGGCCTATTCGTAGATGACAAACTTTCTTGGAAACAACATATTACATATTTATGCAAACTATTATCCAGAAATGTTGGGGTCATAAAAAACTAAAAAATTTCTTCCCCTCCAATGTATTACTCAATTTGTACAATACACTTATCCTCCCCTATTTGAATAACGGTATATTAGCGTGGGCTAATTCTTGTCGAAATCAGTTGGACAGATTATTACGTATACAAAAGAGGATAATGAGAATTGAAAACAGACTAGCTCAGTCAAATAAGTCATTTCTTTCAAAGAAAGTTCTAAAAATAGAAGATTTGCACAATCTTCACCTGGGCTATTTTATGTTTCAACTAAATCAAGGAGAGTTACCAACGTCAAAAGTTTATTGTTTTCCAAAAATGAGAGTTTTCATAACTATCCCACAAGACTGTCGTCACCTTTTCACCTCCCCATGGTAAGAACCTTTTACAATCAGACAACTATAATTCATACTGGACCACATTACTGGAATTCCCTTGAGGAATGTCTCAAACATTCACCAAGTTTAAACATAAACTCAAGGCTAGGCAAATAACCAGTTACAATGTTAAAACATGATTTTAATGCAGAAGGCTATAATTTCTTGTCCCATCCTTGTCCCTGTGCTGCTTGGTAGTTTTGTCCCGTTTAGTGTGGTCTTGTATCGTCTGTCTTGTTTTCTTTTTATGTTTTCTTTTTATCAAAGATACTCTTGCATCATTATGTGTGGGAACCTTAATTACAAGCATTGCTTTCAAAGCTTCGGCCACAATGCAGCCTGCATTTATATATTCATTAATTACTTAATCATCTAAAACATAATGTTTAAAGCCATATTTTGTGAAACCTAATCGTTTGTATTTTATGCTTGTATTGATTTAAATTTGTAAAGAGAAAATTTCTGTCCATATTATTGTTTGCTGCTATTGTGGAAAATAAATGAAATGAAATGATAATAACAGTGCTTGGGAGCTAGTCTACAGAAACAAACGCTTTCATGATGGCGTAAATAAATTGAGAGATCTTTTCCTTCTTGCAAGAGAAGTGAAAATAATTGTGAATTTCCTTCATTTTTCTACTTACATAGACTTAAGATTCAATCTAAGATTCCCTTGTAATTTGTAGCAAATTTTTCATGAAACTATTAAAATAATGAGAAGATTTGCATGATAGAGACTAGTCAAATAAGGGTGGGTTTGGCGACAGGTTTTGGTTTTCCCGTCTTCTTAGATCAGAACAGGCCAATGGAAGGAATGAAAATGCTTGAGATCTAATCTACAGAAACAATCGCTTTCATGATGGCATTAATCAATGGAGAGATATTTTCCTTCTTGCAAGAGAAGTGAAAATAATTATGAATTTCCTTCATTTTTCTGCTTACATAGACTTAAGATTCATTTAAGATTCCCTTGTAATTTGTAGCAATTTTTTTCATGAAACTATTCAAATAATGAGTTGGTTTGCATGATACAGACTAGTCAAACAAGGGTAAGTTAGGCATCAGATTTGGGCTTTCCCCGTCCTCTCCGTCTTCTTAGAGCCTTTAGTACAGGCCAGTGGCAGGAATGAGAGTGCTTGGGAGCTAGTATACAGAAACAAACGCTTTCATGATGGTGTTAATTAATTGAGAGATATTTTCTTTCTTGCAAGAGAATTGAATAGAATTGAACCTTCTTCATTTTTCTAGTTTACATGGACTTAAGATTCAATCTTAAATTCCCTTGTAATTTGTAGCTAATATTTTCTGAAACGATTCAAATAATGAGTGGATTTCCATGATAGAGATGAGTCAAACTATGGTAGGTGGACATCAGGCCAGTGGAAGGAGGAAGGCAATGTGGTCAAGGTGATTACGTAATAGCTAATGGTCCCTTGCTTTTAAAGAGGATTAGACAGGGGGAGAGGGCTTGGGAGAGACTAAATCCTCAAATTCACCCTGTGAAACCGATGTCCTGAAACCCAAGTAAGCTAGGGATTTAGTAGGGTAAAGGGTAGACGGGCCGTTTTCGTCATGTGTTAGACAAGGTGTGATGAGAAGGGGCGCTATAAAATGAATATAAGGATGACCCAAGTCCTGGACTTGGGTCATTCTTACATTCATACTCGATTTCAGTCCTTTATTTCAGGCACTTCCCAGGTGAATTGGGGTTTATCATTTATACACAAGATGAGACCACGTATAAGCAAAAATTTCCCATGTTTAACTCAATTTGGCAAAAAATTGGACTTGGTTCGTTTTTATATTCATATACTCAGTTACAGCTGAAGATATTAAACGTTTACAATTGGCACGAAAGCGCAAGATTGTAAATCACGCTGTGGTTCAATGCACGCAAACCACCCCCAAAGCAAACTTGCTGCTGAATAAATCCGGACTATAAGCGTCATTAAGGCTGGTTCAGATATGACGCGACGAACCACTCCACTTATGTATATAAATGAGCGCTAACGCGTAAACGCTAAAATAAAGGAGATTTTTGTCAAAAGTTGCGCAGACAAACTCATGGCATGATATTTTTCGTTATTTTTGAAAGTATTTAATTACTCCACAGCTTTTTATCACAGGGAGGCTTAAAAAAAAGCCTCTTGCCTGGTTTATTTTTCTTCCGCCTCGTATCTCCGGACATGTACACAAATATGAGACAGGGCTTTGAAGCGGGGGTTTGTCGCTTCATAACTGAACAAGCCTTTACACGGGCTGGGGGGGGGGGGTTACTGTGCAGCAGCTTTAAATTGGTTCCCTCTTCGTCAAAGTTTTCATTAGCATGCTAGTTGGCATCTCCCGCTTGTCCATACCAAGCAGGTGAAATGGCTGGAGAACTTGTCGTTAGGGAAGTTGTAGGGGCAGCCGGGGCTGCTGTTTCCGGAGTATTTTCTGTCGCCGACAAAATTGCACGTGGTTTAGGAATAAGTGGTCGGCCAAACAAGACGAAGGTCATTAATAAAACAGACAATCCGATCTATGTTACCGCACGTTTCTTTGATAAAGCAGTATCTGAAGAGGATGTTGAATTCCAATATGCGACAATTGATATAGAAAGTTGTGTCACGTATACCACAACAAAAACGAGAGTAATGATCAAGGCTTACCAGGAGGAACCCGGAGATGAGAAGAAAAAAGAGGATGCTTGCAAAACTGACAATGCCCAACATGTATTCCATGTAAAAAAGATGAGTAATGGGCGCTTATCAATCGACCAAAAGAAGAAAAGAATTTTCTTTTATCGATGAAAAACAAGGTAAGCATGGTACTTTTTGTCGTTATGATGACATTTTATATGATTTACACTTAAGTAACAACAACGCACAGATTTTGTCACATCCTCTCCACACTATTCAGATTTGCGCTTTATAATTATTTTGATGCAGTAAATATCCTTGATATACATGTATTTCCAAACAAAAAAATATCATTAAAAACTTTGGTCTTAAAATGAAGATCAGTATCAAGTCTACATTTGTGAATTATTTTTTTCTTATCCATATTTTTAAATTCTTTTCCCCATTAATTCTTTTCATTCTTTTAATAAACGAAAAATGAACGTTCTGAGTCAAACAAGCATAAAACATAGCATCACTAACAGTATCAGAAAATGCATTTAATCAGTAGTTAAGCAATATCATTTTTTAAAAATAAAGCCCGTAACGGATTTGCCAATTTCATCGCATCCGTCAGCGCAGAAACGCTCCCCTGCGATGCGAACGGCGTTCTCCCGTAAATCGCAGAAAGAAGAATATTTGCCGTTTATAAGCGCTTTATTATTTCTTCAAAACTATCCAAAAGGAAGGTAACAGTAATTTAAAAACAGTAGTGTGCTACAAGTGGATCTTCATTAGAAGATCTTCAAAATGCATCTTATGTTAAAGGCTTTTCTGAGCACAATACATTTAGAGGCGTTTTTGCGTTGGCGCGACAGTGTTGAAAACGTCATTACAAATTTAAAAAAGATTATCCTGTGACATATTTCATTCGTTGTCTCATTCCCTTTTCCCTAGAAATGACCATGCCCCCAACCTGTAATGATGTTCCTAACGCTCTTTACAATTAAATACAGATGATATTAAGTAAAGGTAACTTTTTTATTTAGAGTTTAATTTAGCAGTTTAGCATTTGAATCTGCAACATCGTTTTTCATATTTATTTGAAGGTTATAATTAGATCACAACTTATCAGCGTGAGAGATTAAACATTCAAATCGAAATTCAATTTGGAAATCGGCCCATATAATGATCTATTTTTGTGAGAAGTGTCTTCAGCACTGGATTGTAGATGCGAAGGTCTTGGGTTCGATTCACAAGGCGGCACTAGATAGTGGTGGATCCAGGCAATGGCGCCAAGGGCGCGCGCCCCTTTAATTGTTCTGTTTTGTGGTGTTTTTTTATTCTTCGGATCACTTGAAGTATATAAAACGGCCTTTTCACAAATATCTTTAGTAGTAGCATACCACATTTTATTGTAAGAAGCGCCGCTCTTACAGTAAGTTGACCTAACTCCTTTCGTTATTAACTTTTTGAAGCAGCTCTGTCATGTCTGTCTTGTCTGTTTTTACAGTGGACGAAAAACTAAGAATGCGAATAGGGCTGTTTAACGAACCATTTATTTCGATGTAAAATTGAAAGCTCGAGTTAATAATCATGGTTAAAGTACTCTATCCAATGGAAAATAAATACCTTAAGGATGTTCCACAGTTAAAATGAAATCCATGTCATTTTCTCCAAGTTTTGCGTAGGGATATTTTGGTACCTATGTAGGCCAAAAATGCAAAAAATGATATAGACCAATTTCACAACGCAAGAGGGCAGCAGACTGTTCGACACAGTTCGACATACTGCGGTGGGCGCTCCATCTTTTATAGTACACATGTCAATAGCGCGTTATGTACATTCGTTCGATTTTTTGTCTATTTTGACCAATATATGCAGTTTTTTTTTAATATTTGCAATGAGAAATTGTCAGGGAAGTTCAGGTCGCAGCTGTGCGGTGCTCAAATGCCACAAGAATTGGAGAAAGTTTAAAAATTGGAAGCTGAGTGCGAAATTCACTCGCTTTTGACTCATGAAGCCTGTTTGTGTGAGAAGCCGTACTCCCTACACAGGTTTCCGTAAGCAATGCGAAGGAATCCGTCGCCAGTGGGTAAAAATATCAACAGAAAGAACTTTGAAGTCAAGAAACATTATCATTTTGTACCTTGGCGTAAAATTTAATGATTGAAAACATGACTTTGTAAACGGGGTAAGATTGAGGGCTCCCGTTTACTACGGCTTCTATGCTGCAATCGAACTTATAATGACAAAACTAAGTTGAAAAACTATCGAAAGTACAAAAATATATCATACCTTCATCTGTCAGATATGGCCATTGTCTTTCCTCATCTGCCCATGTATCCATGCTTTATTTTATTGATCTAGAATAAAGTAAATGGAACAATATTAGGGCATATCTCATTTCTTACATTCACTTTGTACACAGAGCCAATCGCGGTCAGCGCACTTGCCCACAGCAGCAATGGCGTCGCCGATAGAGGGCCAAATACATAAAGCAGAGGTGAAATTGGTCTATCGTTTCGCGTGCTTATTTTTTTTTTCTACAGGACTTTGAAGTTGCATAATTGGATGGCACATAAAATGACGCAATGAAGAGATTTAGGCCTCTATTAGACTTCACGATTTCGACAAATGAGTAAAAATTACTTTTACCTTGTCAAAACCCTATTAAACTTCATCAAACCTTCCAGATTTGTAACAAAATGTATGACAATTAAAGGTGGAAACGCTGTTTAAACAGGGCCATCTGTACTTCGGTTTAAACAGAGTGGATTTATAGAGAGAGAGTGACGAAAACGGAAGTCGTTTCTGATTGGTCAGTTATTTCATGGAGCTCAAAAATAGTTCCCTCGGCTGATTTTCTACTTCAGCAGCCTCTGTGATATAATGATACATGCACTGAAATTTCAGTAAGTCGAATTTTCTCTTTTCGTTTTCTGGTTCTGATACCACATTTTCCCTGAAAAAATATTTTTCTAGGACAGTGGTATCACTTTTATATCAATTAAGTCTGATCCTGTGGAGTTTGCGTAATGTCTTCTCAATGTAAATAAACGCCGGTTTAATCCAGTCCAATTTTCATGTTCTTTTAGGGAGAAAAATGACGATTAAATATTATTTTCGCATTTTCTGTCAGTACTGATGGTTATGATGTGTTGGAAAAAATATTTGCATATTATTTTCAAGGTTGGCATTTTTAAAAATTTCGTTATTTTTAACGAAAATAGCGTAACTTTAGACAAAAACCAGACATAGAAATACTGCATGAGGGACCACTGGAAAGGATTTATTTTGATTTTGTGGCTATCGCCGTCCACGGCACGGCCAACCCGGGCAAAGCAGAGGCGGGCGGCCTAGGAGCCTAGGGCTAGCCTAGGCTAGAGCAAGAGCCACGGCCCATGCTGAAATTTTGGTGCTTCGTGCACACGTTTCAAATTTTATTTACATTTTTTGAGCTGCTCTTTTAATGATAATAATTTCGGTTTGCCCTAAGTAAAGTAAAGACTAAAGGCCTAAATTAGAAAATATTTGAATTAAACATTCCAAGCCTTCCCTAGAGTACTCTAGGCCTAGCTAAGTTAGTCCCAAACCAAAGTTCCCCCTCCAAACTAAGAGTAAGACCAGGCCCAAGCCCAAGGCCAAGAAAAGATTTATATTTAGTCCAGTCAATGTTAGACCTGGATCTAGATCTCTAG
This sequence comes from Echinometra lucunter, assembly GCA_029962745.1. NCBI lineage: Eukaryota > Metazoa > Echinodermata > Echinoidea > Camarodonta > Echinometridae > Echinometra > Echinometra lucunter. Next base: position 30,134 of record JAPZVO010000248.1, on the reverse strand, counting down.
TTTCTAGAAGACTAGATATCTAAGTTCTGTTCAATTATAGTTCCAGATCTACTGAAGATCAACTGAATTTCAGTGTTAATTCAATAAATTGGTTGAAAAAAAAACTGAATCAAAATCAGAAATTGTTACAATTTTGATGCAGAATCTGTATAGGGCCTACCCCAGTATTATTGTTGTTGTGCTTATTTCTTGTGCAGACTTGTTAATGGCTGTACATGTAATGTATGAGAAATCCTTTGGCAGGATTATGTAATCATTTAGGACGAGTGCACTGGACCACAAATCCACTGGTATCTACTAATCATAATACTAAAAACGTCACATAGTGCATACGGATAATTTAGACTTTGCCTTTATTAGCAATTAGCAATCTCAAGAAAATATGAAATGATAACCTCATTGTTCATCGTTAATTTTTTTTTAATAGTTTTTTTGAGGGAGGGGGGTGTTGGCTGCACTTAAATTTACCCTTAAATTGCGTGTATTAGAATGCAAGTTTCATCGTTTTGTACACATGAATTCATGATGAAGTAAACATAGATTTGATAACATTCCATGATTCCTCCACAGACTGTTTTTATCCAATGATAATTATTTACTATTTGATATTTATTACAGGATGCTGGACGATAATTAATGATTTGATGGAGTTGACACAGACTGAAGATACAGAACTTCAATACAGAACTTCGCTTCATGAGAGGCAGGATATGCCATGAAAGAAATGTTGGCAGATGTCATGTTTGCTTTTTTGTTTGACTTCAGCATTTAGAGGTAATTTTGCATACTTATATTGCATTATTAAACTTCTTTGTTAAAGCACACACCATATCATGAGTTTAACAGTCTCTATCTGATGAATATGTGACCAGCATCATAAGATCAATTGATACATAAACCTTACGTAGGCTTGGCTAAATTTCTTTTGATATTGGAATGGTTCAAATAATTTCTTTTCCAGTAATTATGAACTTACTAAATTAATCTGCTTAGTTATCTCATTATCAGTTGTTTTTAAAAATTGCTAGTGTAAAGACATTTTAATTGTAGGTTAGTTTACATGTCAATTTTTCAGTAAAGAAAGGAGCTGAAAGCATGAATAATCTGATAATATAAAATAGTTCTGTGTGTCTTTCTTTCATTTCCTCTGCCCTCCCTTTATTCTCTCTCTCTCTCTCTCCCCCTTCTGTCTTCCTTTACTTTCTCCTCTTTATTTTATTTTCTTTTGCAGATCAAAATCAAAATGATGCATGCTACAAGGAATCATCACACCGCAATCTTCGGCAAAGACAGAGAGAAACGGGCAGAGATTTACATCTGCTGAGGGCAAGAAAATAGACCAAACACAGACTGAGCAGAGATGCAATGTTACTGCCTGCCCAAATAAGTGGTGGAATTTCAGGCAGCCAGTGTCCATGGCAGTAGCCTAAAATTTAGCTTTGGCATAGACAGAAATTTAGAAAGGGGAAGGGGAAATATTCCCATATCTCACCTTGTTTTTCTTCTTCTGGTTGACAAAGAATTGTGGGGTTAAAGGACTCTTATCTCATTTCATTGCATTCTTTTTTCTTTGATTTTTCCCCTTTCAAGTTTCAATACACATTTCTTTGTGAATATGCCATATGGTGAAGAAGTCGGGGCAGCCTGTAAAAGAGTCTCATTTTCACTGACAACTGCCATATGCTACTGAAACCCTTGCATCTGATGGGAACAAATCATTATTGGGCTAAAGTTCTTCAAAAATTTCAGAACATTTAAAAAGATGTTCTTTTTTTATATATATTATTTGTGTGGTCCCAGCACTTTGTTTTGAATGAGTAGTCTATTCTCCCCATTAAATGTTCATTTGTCACCAAAACAGGTATTGTCAAGAGCAAATAGGAGATGCTCTCTCCAAATTGTGAATCTGATTTGGATTCATTATAGTTTTAAAATTTGCCATTAGGTTAGTCAATTACATCTTCACACTTTTGGCATCAAGCCATCAAATATTTCAAAGAAAGGTAGGGGCATTTAGCTGATTTTTTAAATGTATGTTCAAAACTTATTGTTATGTTTAAGCATTTGCACTACATCGTTTCAGAATTTGAAGAGAAATTAGCTAATTTTAATTTTAGATGACAGATAAAGTAAAACTATCATGTTATCAAATTTACAACAATATTCCAAAGCATAAGTCAAAAATGAATGATTTTGCTCTTAAAGCATCAGGAAGGCACCTTTACAAAACAAAGGAAATAAAAGAAAAGTTTTGTGTTAATTTTTTTTATTCTCAATCCTAAACGGGAATGTACTGAGATCTAAAACTTTACAAGTGTCTTTCTGTGGCTTATAGCAATATAAAGTAAAGCTTTTGTGCAGATTGGTTGATGCTTGCAAATGTGGGCTCCTACCTTTGAAGAGAAATTAGAGTCTCTTGTGAAACTAAGAAATAACCTGAAATGATTTTTTTTTAGTATCTGTAGAACACACACATTTTTTTTTTTGCTATGCAAGTCTTTATTTTCCATATGATGTAACTATGTAGTACAAAGGTACAGAAATTGTGTTACCATATGCAATAATTTTTGTTGCATGTTTAAGTTTTAAAGTATAAGAATTTATTTCATACTCTTCCATGGCCGTACACAGCAGGGGAAAGGGGTGCAGAGGGGAAGGGTGAAAATTTTCTGAAAATCCACCAAATACTACAATTTAACTTTTAAAAATACAAAAGCATCCTTGTGACCAAGTTTTTTCCCAAAAAATTTACGTGTCTCCCCCCCCCCCGAAAAAAATTTCTGCATGTGGCCATGCACTCATCTCATTTTTGTCCTCAGCCTTTTAAAGATATAAAAGTATCCTTGTGACCAGCTCGGTCACTTCACTCCCTCGCTTTCAGTTTAAAAAAAGAAAAAATACATGTCTTGCCCGCCCTGAAAAATTTCTTCGTACGGCCATGTACTCATCTCATTTTTTGCCCTCGGCCAAGTGAAAAATTCTTGCTTTGATGGCATGTACAGAAAAATCAAGTGTTTTCAGTATTGAAATCCAAGCAGTATACTTGAAAATGAATTATGACTTTCTTGCTGTAATAGAGTGATGGTCAAATCTATTTTCACCGACATGTTACTCACATTCAAATTTTATTATAATAAAATAATTGAAGATGAACTTCCCTTTTGAGGTGGAAGCCAATATGTTGTAAGCGCAATGAACACCAATACAATTGGATCGTTTATGCTAAGTAATTGACTTAGAAAGTAGTAGTCTATACTGATAATTAGTTGCTACTGGTCAGTGTGTGAGCAGTATCCAAGCTGATTTTCATAAACGTTGCCAAAACTACGTACTGCACTCATGGATGGAAATCTGTCTTGAAAGGTGAGGGGAAGCATAAGAAATTCCAATAGGTGTCTCCTTGTATCTGAAACTTCACTGAAAAAAATATTAAAAATCCCCCCCCCAAAAAAAAAGGGCGGGGGAGGAAACTACGTTTGATAAAATGCCTCCACCTTCCAAATTCTGGGTACACGATTGTGAGGACATGCTCCCCTTGGAATTTCTGCCCTAATGCAAAGGTTGAAGAGTTTCCCTTCCCCCTTTATTATTATTTGGGAGGGAGTGTTAATAGAATTAACATGCATTTGATTAGAGACATTGAATCAGGTTTAGCATTTTAATAATTTCACTAGAATAAATGATTCTTTCATATTATGTACAAAAAACCCTGCTAGTTTAAAAGTCTGTTATACTTCAAGAATGCTTTGTGGAGAGGGGTGTGTCTTTCAAGGCATATGCAGGATTGGAGAGGGGGGCATTTATGGCCAGAAAATCGGAAAATGACAGAATGCGAGAGAGAGAAAAGGGATGATCTGAAGACAGTGTAGACGTAGTGATAGATATAAAGAAAGAGAGAGAAAAGGCAAAAACGTGGAGAGTTTTATTGAGTTCAGTGACAGAGAGTGAGAGAGAGGAACAAAGCTAAATCTTTTAAAATGAATTTCTTATATCAATCAACGAATGCAGACGACAAAAGAGGAGAGTGGTTATAGAAGATATGCTATAGAGAAGAAATAAAGATTGTTGAGTGATGGTAGAGTGAACTGATTTCAGCATTGCTTCATGATATAAAATTTAATCAACTGACACCCAATATTGAGGAAATGGACTGGTCGGGGGGGGGGGGGCACGGGCCTAATATGGTATACGGGGGTGTGTCGCTGAGATGAGTCGCTTTTTTGGAAGAAATCCCTAAACATGGGGTATAGTTTCGAGTCCGAAAATCCCTAAACATACTCCTCACTATTTTTTTAAATCAGCAATTCTATTGTTTAGAGTACACATCCGAGAGTCGGGAAATCCCTTAACATGCCCCTCACTTGTTAAAAATGAGTAATTTTATTCTTTAGAGTAGCCCTACATCCGAGGTGCATAATCCCTAATAATGGGTGCCCTTCTCTGCCAAAATGACCATTAAACATTGGTACGGTTATGAAGGCTTCAGCGACACACCCCCGTCGGCACCAAATTCGAGCCCCGGAATAAACTGCCGTCAGCAAGAATAGAGTTTGCTCAAAAATGATTATCAAATGAATTTATATTAATCCTTATCAAAAAGAAAACTGAGAGAGAGAGAGAGATAAGGAAATGGATTGAGCATAGCAGTATAGTGTATGCTTACAAAATTTGGAATTATGTTTGAATAAAAGAATTTTAAAACAGTCGTGGTACAACTGCAGGGGAATGATTAGTAAATGCCATTCAGGCTCAAAACAGAAGACTTTTTTTCACCGGAACCAAACATTGAGATTTTATGCTGCATTTCCTTCATTCGGGAAGCTTTATACATACTGTCAGTAGAAAATGGATACAATCAAATATCGTCTTGCAAGCTGGCAGCAAGGCACCTGCGTTCTGTTCATGTAGTTAGCAGACGACGCAACAGACTGGGAGGGAACTATTTGATTCCCATGATTGACCTTTGACCCCGCCCCCCCCCCCCCCCCCCCAATAGCTTGTACATGCGCGTGTCGCCACTCTCTCTATAAATCCACTCAGGGTTTAAACTATCAGCGCCCTCATGTGGCGAAAATGTGCCAAAAAAGAAAACAAAAAACACCCATATCTTAGAGGCTTGGAATCTACACGAAAAATAAAAGGGACAGTTTAAGCTGCTTTATTCAAAATCCATATCTTTTTTCATAAAAACTTGCAAAGTTATAGAGGAATGCCTACTAAAGGGTTAAACACATAAAAAAAAAAGGGAGGGGGGGGGGGGTTCATGTGCTCGTTTTCAAGCTGTCGGCGCCCTAATGGCTGCGAATCGACTTGAAAACCACAAAAACGCTCCCAAAATACTGAGAATCTAATTCAAAATAAGGCCGATTCAATATTTTATGGTCCCAAACATTCAAAACCATGTCATATTCGTCTTTCTCTCTAGAATTGTAGAGGAGAGTATACTGAAGAGATTAAAACATTAAAAAAAGGTGGGGTCCATGTGTTTATTTTTGAACTATAGGCGCCCTAATATTTGAGAATCGGCTTGAAAACCACAAAAACGCGCCAAACACATGCAAAAGGCTGAGAATCTAATTCAAAATACGGATCACTCCAATTTATGACCCCAAACATCCAAAACCCATGAAATATTCGTCTTTCTCTCTAGCATTGTAGTGGAAAGTACTAGTATACTGAATAGATTAAAACATTAAAAAAGTGGGGTCCATGTGCTTGTTTTTTAAATATCGTCGCCGTAATAGTTGCGAATCGGCTTGAAAACCACAAAAACGCGCCAAAAACATGCAAAAGGCGGATAATCTATGCTGTCTTCTTTTGCAGTCCCCTCCTCGGACTGCTCACCTCGAACTCAACATGCCCGTCATCCCTCCTCAGCGCATGTCCATACCAACATACCCCATTCGCCTTCACCAACCGGTGCAAAACTTCTTCCAAACCCAACATCAGCATCAAGTCCTCAGTCTTCTTCCTATCAACTTCATACCACACATCGCTGTCACCGTTACTCTCTCTGTCCTCCTCAAAATCCCCATCTCATTTCCGCTCAAACACAATGTCTCACTCCCATGGCCGTACGCACATAGGGGCTTAGGGGGCAGTTTTGAAATTTTCAAAACCCCACTTTTCTCTTTTTTTGCCTTACCTTTTATTGAGAATTTCCCCAAATTCCACCCAAAATGTGCACCAGATCGTTCAATTCCAGTTCTAAAATTGCAAAAGCTCCTGCTCGGTTCGCTTCACTCCCTCGCTCGAGTGTTCCCTCAAATATTAAAAATATTCTTGCACCCAGGAAAAAAAATCCTCCGTACGGCCTTGCTCACTCCCATACATCATCATTAATCTCACACAACTCTTAAATACGCCATTCCTCCCATCTAGGTGTGTGTAAATCTTTGACATTATACCATGTATTCTGATCCATTGTAAAAAAAAAACACCTTTTTTCACATTAGACCAGTTTCTTGCTTCGGGTCAATAATTGTAGTTCACATCAGCAATTTGTAACACAAACACGCACCAGCACATATGATTTACATCTCTGCAAGCACCTAATTGTTGAACAAAAAGAAGGAATAAACATACATCTACATAAAGTTTATTTCATATTGATTTCTTTTAATCATAGTCAAGGTACCAGGTTGTCACATTGAAACAAAACTAGTATCAGTAAATGGTATTCACATAATCCCACATGTGCATGTTTCACTTAAAACAAAAAAAAAAAACAAATGAAAAAAAAAAACAGGATTGTTAAAAAATTAACAGGTACAGCGAGAGCTAGCTGCGCTCCAGGCCGGCCAGCTCTGCAGGCTCGGTGTTGCATCTGCTCTGTCATGTCTGTGATGCACAGCGAGCAATGATCAGCCGACGGGCACAGCTGTGCGCGTAACGTTCTAAACCTGCGCGGCACGGATGCGCAGAAACATAACTGTGGAACTTCCTTAAGATTTCATTTCTTTTCTTTTTTTTTGTTTACTGATTAAGAAACACAGATGTTTCTCTGTTGATGTTTTATGAATACTTTTAGCTCACAAAACATATTGAAAGGACTATGATAACATCTCTAACTACTGACACACTTATATCATATAAACATTAATGAATAGCTTAAGACACGTGTTTAAAGAATTGAAAAGAGTACACCAGGTCAACAATAATACATTAGGTAATCAATACTAATCAAAATCAAAGAGTGGTCATATACAGTTCCATTTTCTATGGCGGAATGAAAGTTTGATGTAAAATTAAGCTTGACTATATGCATGGTATGCATATGTATGAAACACTGATGTTTCTCATTCTGTTTGTATAATTACATTCAACTTAACTGAATGGAAAAGTCTCAAAAAGAGGAATTTTTTGTTCGGTATATGCCAAGGCACCCACAAACTATAATTTTTCAGTCGATCTTGATTGGCAATAAGTCTTTGTGAAATAGACTTCAGGTACCGGGAACATTATCATTCAATATCAATGAATGTGCTATAGAATTCGATTGACTGCATCGTCAAGGTGAATATTTTATGAAATGACACCGACTGTATTTTTGATATTAAGAATTTATAGAAAACAAAAGTATTTACTTTTTGCACAAACGGGTCATTCCCGGTATATCATTCATTATTTTACAGAAAATGTTTGAGTTGGAGGTTTTCCTCTAAAAGTGCTCTTAAAACTCGACTTTCGCCCATGATTCTTTTAAGAAGTCCTTACCTTGGGAGGGGTACCCCTATTTCAAATTCCTAGATCCACCACTGACTAGTGTCCTTCGGCAAGACATTAATCTAGAAATGTCGCTCTCCACCCTGGTGTCAAGTTGGTTCCCGGTATGATGCGAAAGTCATTGTGGTTTGCTTAGCATAGTTAACGTCTGCAAAAGGTGCCTGGCTAGAATGCTCCCAGGGAGTGGAGAATAGGCACACATTGTTAGCGGGCGAGCCTAAATCCGATGACCGGGGAAATAATGTTTGTAGAAAAGAAATTCAAGACATTAGAGTGCGTCAGGCGCTATATAAGTCCAGAAAATTATTATTATTATCATTACTGTTATCGTTATTATTATTATTTAGGTACAGATCCACCAATAACTTATTACCTGGAGAATTTTGTAACCTTTTTCAACTTAATTCTAATATTCATAAATTTTAAACCAGACATGCGAATCACATACATTTACCTAAAAACAGGACTTTTTTTACTATTCCAAAGAAATATCCGATACTCGGGACCTAAGTTATGGAACGATATCCCAGATACTTTAAAATACTCTGCATCTCTCGCCAGTTTCTCATTAAGGATGAAGAAACATTTTACTTCATCCTATAAATAATTTCATTTTATTACATATTTCCCAGCCTTCTTTGGGATTTCATCTTTCCCTTTTTTCGTGAATTTCTTTTGTCTTTTATACTCCTTTTCTTTTGCACCTCCGACTCTTTCTATATTCGATTTCGTCTTTCTCTCTCTCTCTCTCTCTCTTTCTGAAGTTCAGCGGTATAGGACTTCTTTTTGTGTGTGTGCGGGTGTGGATGTGTGGGTGCGTGTGTGTGTGTGTGTGTGTGTGTGTTGTGAGTGCTTCTTGTTGTCACTTCATTTATTTTTCATTTTTTAAAATGATTTTTTTTTCATAATTATGCATATATTATATCAAGTCCTAGGGCACCCTTGACCCAAGCTTTTGCTTTTAGAGGTGTGTCCTCCAGTTATGTAATTACGTTGATTGTATATTATGTCTTATATTTGTTATCAATATCAAGAATGTCAGTTTGCTGTATTTTTTTTTTTTGCTGTTTATTTGAATAATTGGAAATAAATGTGTTTAAATTTCGTTGAAATTGAATTATTATCATAATTATTATTATAATATTGTTATTATCAGTACTGTTGCTATTATTATCATTATGATGATGATGATGATTGTCATTATTATTATTACTATCACTATGATTACTATTTTATTTATTTTATCTTTTCAGATTGAAGGACTGGCCACGAGCACTCTCATCATGCTTATGATGATTCAGTCTGGATTTGTCTACCTGTGGTACTATCAGTCATGATGTTTATTCTCCATACATAGCGGAACTTGATACTGAAATATCTTTATGGCGAATTCGCGATTCCCTTTTTTCCCCGTAAAATAAAACGTTTTCTTGTACTCGTTTTGAAAGTAAATTTACTTATAAAAACAATTTATTCTTGCATATTTTGTATGAAATACTGACTAAAGTCAGAGATATTATTCTAATATGTAATGGTAACGCTGTTGATAAGTTTTACCTCTGGTGATGATTATTACTTATGCGGTGAGATAGGGAGAAATTCCCGTGACCTCTTTAAAGAAGAGGAATAAAGATGCAAATAATGATAATACAGTAATCGTGATGATGATGATAATGATGATGATGTGATGAAGATGATCGACGAAATTCCCTTGAGGTCACCAATGCAATGCTACGAAAAAAACACCGATAGAATGCACAGATTGTAGATACTGGGCTAATTCCCCCCCCCCCCCCCCCCTCCATTTTCCACACAGTAATGCACACAAAGTGGCATATATATTTTTCATTCTATTTCATCATTTTTCATTGAATTTGCAATGAATATCAATATCTGTGCCAGAATTACGCTTATAAATGAAATTCAAATTTGCCCTGCCATTTGGAAGGTACTTTTCATTAGAGCCATTTTCACCTGTAAGCATCGTGATGAAAAAAAAAAAAACGCGATATTTTCACCTCACAATGCACATTGATCAGTTTCACACTAGTAGTTGATCACGCATGTATTTATGTCTAGAGTTTGAGAAATGTCGAAAGAAACAAAATTTCTGCATCATGAAATATATTAAAAAAAAAAACACACATTTTCTTGAAACTTAAATCTGAATATAAATGTGCAGCTAACATCCCAGATACAGCGAAGTCAGTTTTCTTCCATTCTTCCATCAACTTCATGCATTTTATGCTCTTAGCCACAGATCAAAACTGTTTACTTATATTGTAGTAAAAGTACAATTTGAAGTTTGATTTAGTTTTTACTTTTGGTTTCAGTCCTATCCCCATTCATTTACAGTTATAAGTAACAAAGATGAATACTGAAGTGATATCATTCGATGACTTTTCACTTCTGTTTTATTACATCATTTTAGTATTCTAGTTTTGCTTAGAAAATTTATAGTCCTTTTAGATTCTGAATGCAACGAATACTGAGTTTTTACTTAAATTTTGAGTACAGTTGTCATTGCCTTTCTTTCAAGTGTTAATGATAACAAAGTATAACTTGAATACTTCCTTCGTAACGACATTTCTAAATTCTTTGGTAATGAAACCAGATAGATAAACCTTTCATTTAAAAAAATGAGTGCCCTGCAGGAAATATGAATGCGACGTATTTAGGTTGAAAATTTATTCTATTAGGAGCAGGATGAACGTGTGTGACAGGACAAAGAAAAATCCTTACTTACAGGGGGAAAAAACAAAGAAAATGTTGCCAGCACATACACACACACTTTAAGCATTGCGAGGGTCGGCAGAATTTCTGAAGAATTGGATACGTTGTATAGTGGCTGTTATTATCAGGAACGACATTTAGTAAAAATTTATTAAGATAGGCCATTCAAGGCTTTTGTGAATTTCATTCATTGTCAGTTTTCACAGTCAGTCTCGACATACTTATTGAAATTTCTGTACCAGATGATGAAAATGTAATCCTGGCCTTGTAACTGGAATCGTTGTAGATCATCATAAGTTTACTAAACGGAAACAAATTGTAATTCGTTTTTTTTTTTCATTTTGTTTAAATAATGTGTATAATTTAGAGCCATGCAGGTTTTCCTGTTCCTTTTATGATTAATGCATTAAAATTTTCATTTTGAAAAGCCCAAAGCCAAAAGTAAAGTTTCATCTTTAATTTGCTGAAACATTTCTTTGCTTTTTTAGTTTAGCCTATTTCGGTTTTATTCAAAGCATAATGTACAGAATCGTTCATGGCTTTACTTATCTCGTTTCAGTTTTTTCGTTTGCTTTGTGAATTACATAATTCTGATATCCTTACCTTGTTTGTGGTCATTCATATAGCAAAATATAAATTGATTAAAAACCCCGCCCAATAAGTAAGCCCCCTAATCGAAATAGCTTAACCTTTTAACGCAAAGGTTTTGAGCAAGTTTTCTTGGCAGGACTTTATTAAGACTTATGGACTAACTTCTAAAAAATGAGATGGATTGGTGGAATCATGCATGAGTGAGCATACATAATAGGCAAAATTGGCACTTTTCAAAAGTCACAACAGTCATTTTTTGGGGGGTGGGGGGTGGGGGTTCGTGTGAAACTAGATTTTTGCGAATTCTGTTTACGCGCAAAGCAGTCGACACGTCGTTTCATTACTTTTTTCTTTCGAATCTTGCGCATCTTTTGAGACCAAATTCGCGACGTCAAGACATGTGCAAGGGCGTAGGCTGGTTTGGGCATGGGGAAGTACACATCTTGGGAAGGCGGAACTAAAGTTTAGAAAATCAGACCCATTGGCGTACCGTGGGTCAACGCATTGAGGGGGCACAGGGTGGAAAAGTGAGTGAGGGTGTGGGTGTGTGTGTGTTTAATGTGTATTCTGTTATTTCTATCATTTTAACAATAACAACAGCAATTTCGAAACGAGGTGTCTTTAGGGACGTGAAGCGTTTTTTTAAAATTTGGGGAAAATGATAGATTGCTAAATATCACCCTGCTTTTTTAATATATCGAGCGAGCGAAGCGAGCGAGCCCAAATTTCAGCTTTATTTTCCATGAAAGACGTGTTATTTTGTTATCAAAATATACTATCTGACCTCTGTGGGCCTATAATTATGATATCTCTAATTCATATTTGGTTACCTCGCTGCCAATGACTCTTATTTTGGCACGTTCCTGGTCCATTGATGTCCAAAACCACCCTGCTTCTAAACATTACGAGTGAGCGAAATTAGTAAATTACATTGTCAGCATATGGAACATCTAAATTATTCATTCGGTCACCTCGGTCGCCCAATTCGTTTGCTTTCCAAAAACCATTAAACAATTACTTCATGCAATCAGCAAATTACACTTTGGGCCTATGAAACATCTAAACTCTTTATTTGGTCACTTCACTGACTTGCCTGTTTCATTTGCTTTGCAAGACCATTAATATAAAACGAGCGAGCGCAGCGATCGAGGAAAAATATACTCTTTTTCATCCTAGAAATGTTATTTCGTCATCGAAATACGCTATGAGCCTATAGGATATCTAAATAATCTATTTGATCACTCGTGTGCTGTATCTCACTCTCAGTCCAAAACCATTTTGTTTTGCCAGCGATGAAAGCCGGCGACCCCAAAATAACAATGATAATAATAAAAAGTATATGGATTCGTCAACATAAGTAAATGTCTTTTGTAAATTTGTGAACCACCTCGATGCCGAAATATTGCACTTTGCTATCTCCCTTCTGAAATAGGCTGATTGCAGTGCCCGAAATCATCTTGTTAGTAGCGAACTATAACGAATAAAAGTGAACTTTTGTTTTATCTAGGCCATTATTTACGAAATGTATTCATTTTTGGATAAACTTGAAGCTAGATTTCTTGGAGTGAAATCCAGATGTGGTTATATTACTAACACTCTATGCGCCTATGACATCCGATGGAGACACGAAATGCAAACTGATTCCTTTCATAAGAATAGTAATTATCATCGGCATTGGTTACGTTACTTAGATGCTCGCGAGCGAAGAGAGCAAGCGCTTCCCGATTTCCGGTTTTCATTTTCCTTGTTTCTCTTTCTATGTGTCCCGGGTCTTGCCCCCTTTTTTGAAGCTGTTGGAAAGCTTTTTTTTTTGCCTGCCAGGGGCAGAACTCAGCAGTTGATGTGGTACCGAAGTTGTGTGACATTTCGTACTTGCACGTCATACAAAAATTGCTCAAAAACGTGATTTCCATGTACAATTCCAATACAAATTGGGTTTCCAGCCAAAATTCCTAAAGGTATCATTTTTTTTTTTTGCTTTTACTGATTAAAATCAATTAATTTCATGCTGTTTATGATCGTAATAGTGTCGCGGACAAATTTCATCTCAAAAACAAAAAACGAAAATCAAAAAGTCGAAAAAAAAAGAAATACAAAATAGATAAACAAATTTAAAAAAAAAAACCAATAAAATACCTTTAAAAAATTTTAATACAGATTTTTCAGTTACATACATGATGAATTTCACAAAGTTTTATTGAACGGATGTTGAGAAAATGCACTTCTTTGAGCGTAACGGGCATGACACGGCTCGTGTCATGCCATGTCATGTCTGTTTACGCTCAAAGAAGCGCATGATGAATTTCACAAAATTTTATACAACGGATGTTGACAAAATGCACTTCTTTGAGCGTAACGGGTATGACACGGCTCGTGTCATGCCGTGTCATGTCTGTTTACGCTCAAAGAAGCGCATTTTCTCAACATCCGTTCTATAAAATTTTGTGAAATTCATCATGTATGTAACTGATATTTTTATGTGTCTGTTAAACTAAGCAAGAACTGTTTGGATACTGCACATTCTAAAGTGTAACACTCTGAAAGCGCAAAAATCTGTTTCATTGTCATGTCCGTTATACTGGAATTGCCCATATGCTTTATTTAAAAAAAATTAGTCGGTTTTAGCACTGTATGTTTAACATGATATTCGTTGTCAACTTTCTCAAACCTATCATGATATTTATGATCGATTTTGCATGGTCGATGAACACGATTTTAAAGGAAAAGTGGGAGTACTCAACTTCATGCAAATGATGAAATTATTTTAGGTAAATGAAAAGTGAATGTCAGTTATCTTGTTGAAGGTGTGTATATATGATCATTTTCGATCATGTCACGGTTGAGTAGGCCGTAGACGTTTAAGATTAACAAAAAAAATTAGATGGTTTGTAAAATGCAGATATCTCCAAGAGAAGATGAAGTAATAAGTATAAATTATAAGTTATAAGTAAATAAGTAATAAGAAATAAGTGTTCTTTGCAAATTATTTACAGAATTTTATCACTTGCCTAATCTCCACAATAACACAGTTCTAAACAAAATGTATGCTGAAAAACAACAATCAGACAATTCGGTTGGTTGTCAGACCAAACCTTTTGCATTCAATAGCCAGTAGATTTTGTACACCATAATAAAGTTGCTGTTATTCTCCATTGACATAATGCCAAGATTATCTAACCAAAACCGAGTCCTAGCTATAGGCTTTCTCTAGGTAGGAATCCCTCTCACGGAAGTGGCAAGATGAGTGGATGTTTCTCCCACAGCCATTCGCAATCTTAGGGAGAAATTGCATAATACTAGCAAGGTACGGTACTGGACTTGCCAAGAATGGATGATAATGTCCACGTCCACACTGAGCTAGTTTACAACATTTTATTTTTAAAAAAGAAAAAAAAAAAATGCTATGTGTCGTGTTATGTTTGAAATAAAACCTGAACTTGAACTTGAACTTGAAGATTAAGCAGTTTGTCTATAGGCCGGGGCCAACTTACGTGACACCCTGCTCGCTTATCGTCATTGTTCGCCCAGAAGGAGTGGGCAGCCATCCCATGGCAGCGTTTGACCAGGCTGATAAACAGCAAAATATGAGGCGAAGGTGTCAGTCTGTCATCTTCAAGCTCTACTGAAGACTTTTCATAGTCAGAGTAAAATAACAGTAATAACAATTAGATCATTTATATAGCGCAGTCACTATATGAATATACTCTACGGCGCTGTAATAAAACAGAGCTCCCAACAATGAGTAAACAATCTAACAAAGACTTTGTGCCTCAAACGTTTGATTTTTTTTTTCAAAGTTCTCTTTATTTGCCTGTCATTCAAGCATTACGATCATGATGTTAAAAGTAAATTCATATAAAAATGAAAAAAAAAAAAGTAAAGTCACTGCTGAATTGTCCTGTTTCTTGTTATCTTCTTACAGTTTTTAGTTGATGCCATCAAGTTACTTAAATGCATATTTTTTCCAATCTAAGATTATTCGATGTTTAAAAATCAAACACAAATAATACAGACAAAAATGATTTTCTGAGTACATGCGTGGAGATACAAAAATTCTGACATCCGATAAATTATCTTTTTGAAACATTAAATGATTTGATATTTATCTGATCATTTAAATTTCTTCCTTTATCTCGATTATTTGCGTACTTACAACCTACTATCCAAAATTTGCCTTTAAAATCATTTTCATTCAACCAAGCAAAATCATTCACAATATAAGAATACATGTTGGTAATAAAACATATGTATTTATGCATCACAAAATAGAAATCCACCATGTGCATCGAAGTGACTATTTAAAACCTCAAATTTTTTTCAGGAAGTTTGAAGAAAAGAGATTTGAAATAGATGTTTTCTTTCGAAAGGCCCTAAAACACTTTTCATACAAAAGGCCCTATATCTGTATCTTCTATGCTGCATCATGATTGGTCCAAATTATTAACCAATCAGAAAGCACTACACAGCCAACTGAGCAGAATGCTCTTAATTTACTAGACTGACATTCTCCACCGATGGAGTTTGCAGAAATAAGAAATAATCGCGGAAAAAAAAAACCAAACACGAAAATATAGGTGAATAGAAGAGAAAGCAATAAAAAAAACTAGGGCTTTCTTGCATTACTTGTAAATACAAGCTAGCAGTTACATGTGAGTGAACTATAAGTGATTATTGGAGATCCGGGCGTTCAAGATGACTCCGGTGATGCTCTATATCGTCTCGCCTTCGAAGCGGAACGAGATTTAAGCGTCACTATTTTTGTCGTCGTCTATGTGTTCTATCCTGCTACGCGATTAGCATGATTAGTCCAAATTAGCCATCTTTGACTTCATTGACCAATCAGAAAGCATTACCCAGACAACTGAGCAGAATGCTCTTTATTTACTTGATTGATATTCTACAATGACGGAGGTTACAGAAATAACAAATAATCGCAGAAAAAGAAAGAAAATGAAGGAGAATGGAAGAGAAAGCAAGCAAAACTTGGGTTTTCTTGCATTACTTGGAGATAATAAGTCAGTAGTTATGTATAAGTGAACCATAGGTAATTTGTGATGCAGGCGTTTAGAATGGTTCAGGTGATGCTGATAGTGTTCTATCTCTCACCTGCGTAGCGGAGCTAGATTACATCTGTCGTCGTCCACATAGTTTTCGGCGTCGTCGTCGTAGTCATCGCACAACCACTATACTATAATCACAATAACTTTCTATAGACTTAAGGTGGGATCGCAAAGTTTATACCATGCTAGGGAAGCGGAAGCGGACATGGGCGGACGTCTTTAAGTATTGCTCCGTTTTCAGTCGTTTTTGGAGTGATTTTCAGCGGGTAAGTTGATATAAGAGGCACGAATTATGTATCTACATATCTTCATATCTACAGATTGAATTTGGGACGATAATATTGCCTCAATAGTGCTTTATAAGGTAAAGATCTACCGATTTGCCTCCTGACGTATATGTGTTGTCGACTGTTTCTATAGTTAGACCTACGTGTAACCGAAATATGACGAGGTCTAAACATGGACAAGCCAAGGACAATTCTCATGTTTCTGCAAGCAGTATTGAAAAGGACATTCGTGCGGAGGTGTCAAAAGCAATTGAGGAAAACCATGAACTTCTCGATACTCTTATTGATAAGGTAAGAGATTAATTTATTGATGACATTTCGTCCATTATAACACAGAAAGTGGCGGAGAACATTAAAGGAAATGATTGATTTTGATCTGGTTGAGAGAAATGACAAGATTGAACAATTAGAAATGGAATTGGAGAAAATGAAGGATAAGCAAGACGAAGCAGACAATATTTCAGGAGGAACTGTCTATTTTTTCATGGAATTTCTGAAAAGGACGACGAAAGCTCTGACGTGCTTGACAAGAAATTGTGTAAGGAGAAACTGAATGTCGTGATTGATGATCAGAATGTTGACAGTGTCATAGGCTTGGAGCAAAGAAAGGAAAAACGAGAGGGATTATTGTTAAGTTCACTATCTATACAGTGCGTGATGGCATCTACCATTCCCGGAAAATGTTGAGAAAGCATGAAGAGGGCATTGAGCAACAGGAACCCCAGGTTTTCATCCAAGAAAGTTTAACAAAACTGAGAGGTGACCTCTTCTGGGAGATCAAGTCACAACATAAAGAAACAGTGAAACACATTTGGACACAAGATGGCCGAATTCAAGTGCGTACACATGATGATCGCCGGCTAGCCATTGTGTCGAAAGCTGACCTAAAAAAAAAAGTTGAGAACTCTAAAAAAAAAAACTTGAAAAGAAATGACAATAAGGCCGGTGTTCTGGAATTTTACCGGTAATTGATTCTGTGACTTTAATTGGTAAAACGTTTACTTTTCATTCAGTTCAGTCATGTTCATTGATGTATGCAGTCTTTAACCTCTTAGTGCATAATGTTCCTAATCTTCCTTTTGTATAGAAGTCCACTATTCGGTTGGCTATTTTGTATAGCTCTGGTGGCTTTTTGTATATCTCTGATGTCCTATAATTTGCTCTGTCGTGTCGAAACGACAAAAGCGATACTCACGGAATTAGGCACCGTTGGTAATTAATGCCCTGAGCTATTTTCACTTGATGTAGGCCTGCTCAGGCTTACCGTTTATGCCTGCTATCGTGCGGGGTATTTTAGGTAACTCATTTTGTACTTACCATGCACTATATCTCTGGTAACAGTTGTAGCCTGAAAATAATGCTAATCATATTATTCAACCACTTGAGTGAATGTATAGAAATATACAAGTAATAAATAGCATTATTAAAAAACAATATATCACTCCAAAAACCAATCTGATGTTAATATTTTTTAAAACCCATTCATTTTTTTTCCAGTAATGTTCTTTTCCCATTCATCTGTAGTTGATTTTTGTTTTTCTCTTCATAATGTTCATTTTGGTCTTGATACTTTAATATAACGGTTGTACAATATCCTTGTGTCTTATGCAAACACGCTGTTAAAACAAATCAGAAAGGTCTTTTGTGCACATCGTGCGATATGTGGGTTCATATATCTTGCGCCAGTATACCACTGCATTTGTATAATGATGCATCCCATCATTTTATTGGTTGGGAATGCCCAAGGTGTATCATGCAACATCTACCATTCTTTGGATCAGATTTTACTGAGGGGGGCTTTTTTAACCATGATGTTGAAGATCTTACGGATAGCAGGGAAGACTGTCGCCCTGCTGATAGTTAAAACTTTCAAAATTATAATATGATATATAAAAATCTTTCTGGCAAAGGTATTGAATTTGTTCAGTTGAATATTGTGAGTTTCTATAAGCATATTGATGAAATAAGAACAATTTTATACTGTAATGATATACATGTACTTGCTCTTAATGAAACACAACTTGATGATTCAATACATGATAATGAAATCGAGGTTTCTCATTATAATATTGTTCGGAAAGATCGCAAAAGGTCTGGTAGTGGCGTTTCATTTTATATACATGAAAGCGTTGAATTCGATATTTTTGAAGACTCTCCAATGTCCGACCTTGAAGCTATTCCTATTCTCATTCGTATAAAAAAGGCTAAATCAATAATGCTTCTTAACTGGTATAGGCCACCAAACTCTAAGTCTGATCTTCTAGATCATTATGAAAAGTTTTTAGAATTTACGGAATGTCTCGACTGTCATTTTGTTGTCATGGGTGATATCAATCTTGACATTCAGAAGGAGGTGGATGATTGTATTACGAGACGGTATAAGCAGATTAGCAGTGTATACTCTTTATGTTTTGTTAATACTACTGAATGTACCCGAATCACTAGTGAATCTGCCTCTCTTATTGATCACATGTTTACAAAAGTACTGAAATGATTAAGTCTTCTGGAGAAATACATAATGGAGTAAGCGACCACTCGATGAACTATTTAATTTGGAAAGCTCATCATTCTCATGCTGGCGTCAAGTGTATAACGTACAGGAAATGTAAAGGTGTAGATATTTATATTTTCAATGCTGAATTATCACAGCAGAACTGGATGGAAGTTGAGGAGGAGAATGATATTCATAAAGCCACTGACACAGGCCTGCAAACATTTTAAAATCAGAAAAAGGAGTCCATGAATCACGTGAAAGCCGCAATCCTAACGGCGGGGGTCAACGGGCCCGCCTTAGGGCGCAGCCTCTTGCGGGGTCTAGGGGCAATGCCCCAGCAGGGTACAGTGCAAGGGGGCGGAGCCCCCTTAAAGTTTGTATGTTCTGTTATTTAGTTAAAATCATTAATCTACAATATAAATACATGTACATTATCTTAAATACTGACAAGATGTGCTAATATTTAATATCTTAGGCGATTGTTTTTTGAAAAATAAAAAAGAACAAAAAAAAAAATAGGACTTTGATGACACAATTAAAAAAAAACAACAACAAAGATCCAACTTAAACTAAAAACCAACAATATAGGAGATATGAACTTTGTGCAGCCCCCCCCCCCCCAAAGAACATTAGTATGGGCCAAAGGTCTTTTAATTCACAGCTCAGATCCCCGGCCGGCGCGCCGCGGCCCGGCCCCTCGCCTTTGGCTTAATTGGATAAGCTTGTAAACATAAACTCTCCTCAAATACATGTACAGGTAATCATGGTAATAAACTATTTCCACAACTTACAAGTTCCCAGACTTCTCTACAAGCATCAAGCACATTCCATAAATATTTTGATCATATGTAGTCAACCACAGCTAAATTCAAACACCCCAAAACAAAATTCCAGAGTAGAAAATAAACTGCAAATGCCTGGTCATGAAGACTGATTCATGATGTGCACGCATTGTACCCACCACACTACCAAGTTATCTGGGCCGCTGGTGCAGAGGAAGAACGCCTGCCATTCCTGCTGGAAAGTGAAATGCGGCAGATATTCTTCAAGAATATTTGTCAACTAATTAAACATCAAATAGCACATTTTCCCTCACCTGAATCATGAAGAATAGCAATAATAATCCACTTGAAGTCATTTCTGAAATTCAGAGTCAGTTTTCAGAGGAAATGCCGGTTAATTGGGCCTGTGATTTAATTTCTCGGTCTCGCGATCGTACACTGCCATTATGCACAACATGCACTTGGTATATAGTACATTGTCTTGTCAATGTACACCATTTGTGCTTAAACACATACTTCATGTACACGGTACATGTTAGCACAAACAGTCTATATAGACAAGATAAGGTAGTTGTAGGGTTTCTAAGTAGTTAACATTTGGCATCTCTGAATGAAGCGCGCTATGGATCTTCGCGATCGCAGGCGATCTGTCCAATTTTAATACACACGGTCGGTTTCGGATTATAGCGCGCTCACCGTAGCTTGTTGCACTTGTATTGTTCGTACGTTCATGCAAGGGAGATCTCTGAGACATCGACGGAAATTTTTGTAATGTGCGTGATTTTCTACAGAAAATTATATTTAGAAAAAAAAAAAAAAGATATGTGAAATCGAGGAAATTGGAGTTCTCCGTTTTCTGGCCGCTATAAAATCATAAAAACGGAGAAACTCGAGAAAAACAGGAGATGTTGGCAGGCCTGCTGACATATTTGAACAATTGTTTTTCAAACACATGCCTCTTACAACCAAAAGAGTTCGAAACTTTCGGTCACCATGACTTAATGAAACTATTTTTGAAGCCATGAAGAAAAGAAATTCGGCAAAATCAAAAGCTATAGGATCAAAATGCTTGGAAAAATTATCGTGTATTAAAAAACAAAGTAACATCACTGATTAAGAAAGTTAAGCGCAATTATTATATGGAACATCTAAGGATTGGAACTCCAATAGTACATGGACAATTTTATCTACATTAATACCCAAGAAAACTTCATCTTCCCAGCCTCCACCTAGTCAGTGTCAGAGCATGGCTAACCACTTTAATCAACATTTTGCAAATATTGGTAATAGGTTATTCTCGGATTCTCTGCGATAAATAATGATTGGGCGTCGGATGTTATTGACGTTGACTTGAAAGTGGAACATCATTTGCAACTTTGTACTGTAATTGAGAATGATATTTTGAAAGAAGTAGTACAACAACTGAAAAATAAGAAATCAGTAGGCTTAGATGGAGTTGCCGTGCATATTTAAAAATGTCCATAAATGAAATAATTCGACCAGTAAGCTCTCTCATTAACAAATCCATTGTCCAGGGTATTGTTCCCAAGAAATGTAAAACTGCTAAAATTGTTCCTCTACATAAAAAAGGTGATAGAACAATCCCAAATAACTTAAGGCCCATTTCTATTCTTTCATGTTTATCGAAGATACTGGAAATGGAGATCAAAAAACAACTTGTGCATCATTTACACAGAAATAATATTCTCTTAGTAGAGAAATTAGGATTTCGCCCTAAACATTCTACTACCACGGCTTTGATTAAAGTCACGGATGAATGGATGAAAACTCTTGATGAGGGAAAGTATACTGGAGCGGTCTTTTTAGACCCACAAAAAGATTTTGATTTGATCAACATTAAATGTCTTCTTAACAAACTAACAAGAATTGGGATTAGCGGTTCGTCACTTAAATGGTTTCAAAATTATCTTCCAGATAGGAAAATTGTAACTTGTATTGGCAACTGCAATTCTGAAGAACTACCTACTGGGCTTGGGGTACCCCAAGGACCAATTTTAGGTCCGCTGCTTTTCATCATCTTTCTTAATGATTTGCTATCTGTATTCCATTCTAGCAATATCCATTTATATGCAGATGACACAGTCATTTATTTTTCCCATAAGGACCCACTCATTGTCCAATCAACGCTAAATAGGGAGTTGGTCAATCTGGACAAATGGATGGTGAGAAAGAGACTTAAGGTTAATTATGACAAAACCATGTGCATGCTTATTGGAAACAGACACATGCTCAAAAAAACAAAGTAGACTTGATTTAAGTATAAATGGTCACGTGATTAATCATGTGAAATCTCTGAAATACTTGGGTGTTTATATTGATTCAGAACTGAAGTGGCATATACATGTTAATCATCTGGGGTGTTTATATTGATTCAGAACTGAAGTGGGATATACATGTTAATCATCTCTGTGTTAAGGTTGGACGCATAGTTTCATTTCCCGTCGCTTAAGAAATTATATTAATAGAAGTAACTTGAAAATTATATACCAACATGTTATCCTACCTCACCTAGATTATGCAGATATATTCAGTTCAATTCAATTCAATTCAATTCAATTCAATTTAATTTTCATTAAATTTCAATATTCATTGCATTTATATATGGCTTGTTTTGGATCCCTATAGATTATACCAATGATAATGTTGTCTTTTTTTCCGGAAATTTAATCATCATAAAAAGCTTTATCTTTCTGTTGCTTCCCTGTAAAAATATGGTATTAAAATGACCCAGTTTGTAATCGTTATTTGTTCATGGCGAGCCTTTGATCGGTCTCATTATCGTAACGCATGTACTTCATCATGATATAAATAAAATCTGATTGGCCTTTTGTACCCATTTCTCACCCGTGTAGCCAAGGGCGGTGCCCCCAAAATAAAACAAGCCAAAGAAGAAGAGGAAGAAAAAAAAAGAAAGCGTGAGCGAAAAAGAAGAAAAAAAAAAATAAGAGAACGAAGGAAGAGAGGGAGTAGACAAAGAAAGGTGACAAATAAAAGTCGGAGCTTCCACACATCGCGCTGGAGGGGCAGACTCCCCCACCCTGCGTCCTCCCAGCAAGTGAGCGCGCTCTCGCGCTAACTATGCAATTCACTACCGCCCCCTAAAATGAAATCATAGCTACGCCTCTGTCCTCCATGTCATAAGGCCATCAGATTATGAAAATGACTTAGTCTTGAGTTTACACTAACCCCCAACCTGGCTGATACTAACTAGAACAAATACCGTTTATTTTCAAGTCTTAATTTAGCAAACTTTCGCAAATATTTGCTTTGGCTCACTCAAGTGTTCAATAGTTTAAGATTATCTTGCGTCGTTCCTTTTTTCTTGGGGGGCGCACTTTATAGCTTATTATCAAATTAAGTATCAATAGATAAAGTAGAGCTGTGGAAATTAATTTGAAATATGAAAGAAACATTTTTAAAATGATTTTGTTAACATGATATACTTGTGTATTGTGAGTCTTCGAAATCATCAAATATAACAGAAAATAAAAATGGCACTATAATGTTACAGACGGCTATAAGAGTGAATACGCTAAGGCGACACGGGGGATGGTATCGCCTGCATTTACAATGCCATTTTTCCCTCATGAAAGGCCTTTTTTCAGGCGCCCTTTCGAGGGCCGACGTCGAGGGCATCGACGGGCCCCGAGTAGCCATTATGCCCGTGGGGTGTCATTTTCATCGATTCGTCTGTGGTCGACGACGGCGACAACTTCAAACCGCTCCTTTGGGAGCGAGAGTTGACGCGATAGGCTTATCTTATACATCTAATGTCTATGATGACGGAAAAATGAAGAGGGTATGGGATGGGGTCTATTTCATATTGGGAATAAAAATGCCGCTCTAATTTACATGAAGGAACATGAGCTTTATGCATTTCAACTAGGGGTTCTTGACCGGCTGAATATTAGGAGAATAGGAGGGAAGAACAGGACCTGATCAGAGGCGTCGATCCTGGGGGGGGGGGGGGGGGGGGGCAGTTGCTTCCCCCCCAAGAAAATTTCGGGGGGCAAAGATATCATTTTGCCTCCCCCCCCCCAATATTTTCCCAACCCCCCAAAAAAGAAAAAAAAAAGGAAAAAGAAAAAAAGAAAAAGAAAAGAAAGGAAAAGGAAGGAAGTGAAATGAAAGCGTAAAACAAGGAAAAGGAAAGAAAATATGACACTGGGAAGCTCTCGCTCGCTTCGCTCGCTCGCATTTAAGTATCTTGACCAATGCCGATTATAATTACTATTCTTATGAAAGGAAATCGGTTTGCATCTTGTGTTTCTATCTAATGTTATACTATTCTTCTACTCATATGAATTAATATAACCAATCAATATATCATTCCTAGAAATCGGGCGGCCAGTTGACCTAAAAATTGATAAACTTTCAGGAGATAACGGCCTGGATGAAAAAAACGCAAAACAAAAACATATTTTTCATTAACTCGCTCGCTACTCTCGCTGGTAAAAGCTGTATACAATATGATTTCGGGCAGCAAGTAGCTTATCATAGGAGCGAGATTCCAAAATATCATTATATTTTGGTAGCAAGGTGGTTGACAAAGATTTTGACACGAATGCATATAATTTTGCCGGGATCGGTCGTTGACTTTGCTCGCTATGGCAGAAACAGAATGGATTCGGACTGCAAGAGAGGTAGCTGAAACAGTTTCATATTCTCGGCACACAGGTGATCGGATGTATTATTTAGATATCATACAGGCATGACAGGTTTATAGTGTATTCTGATGATAATGATAATATATTCCGTTCTTGTATAGCGCATATCACATTTTTATCACATTATTGTGATGACGAAA
Organism: Echinometra lucunter; assembly: GCA_029962745.1. NCBI lineage: Eukaryota > Metazoa > Echinodermata > Echinoidea > Camarodonta > Echinometridae > Echinometra > Echinometra lucunter. Next base: position 5,634 of record JAPZVO010000248.1, on the reverse strand, counting down.
TAACACTTCTATCATATGGAAAAAAAGGGTATATTTTTCCTCGTTCGCTGCGCTCGCTCGTTTGATATTAATAGTTTTGAAGAGCAAACGAATTCGGTGAGATGAGACCGAATGGATATTGTAGATGTTTCATTGGCTCACAGTGTAATTTGCCGAAGGGTTTACTACATCTACCATGAAAAACAGTGTGTGCTTCCTTGCTCGCTTCGCTCGCTCGTAATATTAAAAAAACAGAGTGGTTTGGGGGGCAGCAACAATGAACCAGCGATGTGACAAAATTGAGTTCATATTTGGCAGCGAGGTAACCATATACATATATATTAGGTATCATTATGCCTATATGATAACTAAACCCTTCTGTCATAACAAGAAATTTGTTATTTTGAAATTTAAATCGAAAAAAAAAAGCAGGATGGTTCACATAGCAAGTAGTGTAATTTCCCCAAATTGAAAATGAATCACGGTGATATAGGCATATATATATATATATATATATATATATATACACACACACACATACATATACGTGAGGGTGTGTGTGTGTGTGTGTGTACAAATACGTATATACATATTTAAACGATCAGTAGCCGTGGGTTCATCTCCGCTTGGTCGTCTTGCCCCCCCCCCCCCAATCCGAAAAATGGATCGACGCCTCTGGACCGGATCCAGAATTTTTCGAAAGGGGGGTTGGGCGTTGACGAATCTGAGGCAAACTATAATTTTCATCAAAACGATGAGAAATAATTTGATCATTTGACGATTTCGATTTTCTGTTTGCAAAATAATCATTTATTTAAAATTTTGGATGAAAATTCATACGACGCCCCAATAACAGGTAATAAAGAAAACATCCCGTTAACAGGCGTCCAGGCTAGTAGACTATGAATTTGATAACACAGTAAAAATAGAATTAAACAACTTGTATAAATTTTATACAACCTGATTTACAATATGAACTGATCAGGTATTGTTTAAAAGTTTAAACAACTGTTCAAAGTTTTAAAATGCAATGTTTTATTTTTAATATTTATTGTTCAAAATTTTTTTAAACACTTTTTTAAACTTTTAAACAATACCTGATCAGTTCATATAGTAAACCCGGTTGTATAAAGCGTTTTTACTGTGTAGTATTTCATGTAGTGAAGATTTTTGAACTGCTGTTTATGTCAGTCTTGATTCCAGAATATTTGAAAGTCATACCATTGGTGCCTGCACTTCCCTTTATTGTACCTTTCTAAATTTTGGGTCTATGATTTATTTTTTTTTAAATGTTTGTTTATTTTCCCTCAGGAAAATAAAGTGACACTTATTACAATTATTGTTTACTTCATAAAAACAAGATTGTTCAGATATTGATAGTAATCAGTTATCTAACGAGAAAGAAACACAATATTTTACCGAATAATGCAGGTCAAGTTGTTGTAAATGGTCAACTTGCTGATCTACTTTCTATAGTGCTTTCTGTAAACTTATACTTATCTACTTTCCGTCCGTTCTACAGTTTGGGAGGGGGCACAGTGAAAAAATTTGCTGAGAAGAAAAAAAAAAAAGAAAAAATATTTCTCTTTTCCTTGGGGGGGGGGGGGGGCGGAGTGTGTTTCAAAGCAGCGGTTACCAGAGAAAAGTGCACTTGAAAAGGGAAAAGAAGACACTAACATAGGGTGTACATCATCACGCTGCAGTTGTGATGACTGCTCTGGTTACTCATGTAAGCGAGCAAATACATATGTATATATATATATATATATATATATATATATATATATATATATATATATATACATTTTTTTTACTTTTGTGAAGACACAGTATTAGCATTTTCAAAGTGATTGGATGATACAGCTTCGACGAGAGTGGATAGATCGTATAATGAACGAATGAAGACATGCATCATTTGTTTTATGCAACGACTCATCTGGACCCGGTTATTTGATAAAATTATAACAAAAATAGATCAATCATACAAACTGTTTTTCTCTACTTACCCCAAAGATTCGCACAGTCAAGGAAGCCGCCATCTGATTTTCTTGTGTGACGTACATCACGTTTATACAAGTTTATACAAGTTTATACAAGTTTATGAGACTCAACGACCCACATGGGGTATGGGAGTACAATAAATATATATAATATAATCACACACAAATGAACATGTATACATTATAAATACAGATAAACATGTCAAAATGCAAACAAATGATAGTACAAAGAGGATCAATGCAGGCACTGCCTGAAATTGTATACTGATCATTGTAATAAAAAAAGAGAAAAAGACAACATATTCAACAAATATATAACAAATATATTTCATACAAGTGAATACACCCAAGTCAAGAAAAAGGGACATTACTTTTCTCCTCTCTCTCTCTCGTTTTATTTTCCCTATTACAAAATATTAAAAGAAATAATTTTCTTATAAGATTTTCTCTTATAAATATGCAATAATGTCAAAGACTGTTTCCTTTTAATTCTCAAGGGACTCTACAATTACACTTGGTTCATTATCCCGTTTTTCTGTTGAAAGCTTTGTAAACGTTTTTATATATTATTGTTTATGTTACGCTCCATATATGTGATTTACATTTATGTTAAATATTTACATATATGTGAAATATTTACATGTATGTGAAATATGAAATAAATTAAAGGGAAACTTGCAGCGGGTGCATAACAATGCTGCATGCGTGGTCACTAAGGCAGGGAAGTACACACGGATAAGTCCAATCCTTCGACAATTACATTGGCTCCCAGTTCAGAAGAGAATCATGTTCAAGATATGTCTGACTACCTTCAAGATTCTGCATGGACGGGCCCCAGAGTACCTTTCTGGGATGGTGTCATTAATGAGGTCGGTGAGGTCACTGAGGTCCTCAGAGGCCACGAGACTGTAGTGCCAAGGACAAGAACAGTCATCTACGGGGACAAGTCCTTCGCTAAAGCTGCACCCGTTCTCTGGAACTTACTTCCCCCTTATTTTAGACAATAAGACTCCACAGAACAGTTCAAAACAGCACAACAAATTTACCAGTTTACCCATATGTAGATTGTCTGCTGAACTATGAACTATTTTCATGTAACCTGCTTATCTATCTACTATTGTCTCGCCTTGAGCGAAAGTTTTTCGCGGATATGTGCGTGTTATAAGTTGATATTATTATTATTATTATTATCATTATTATTATCATTATTATTATTATTGATTGTATACATATTGTATATATATATATATATATACATATAAAACTCATCGACACGGTCACTGGTCGTGCTGTGTAAACATCTCGTGGTCCTGCATTCTGATCAATTACCTTATTTTTCAAAAGCATGTGCGAATGTTCCCTTTGATGGGAATCCACTAAACATTTTTCAATGAATATTATGGAAAGTGTTACATTCTCGTAAATAAATCTGTTGGAAGTTTTCGATCGTTAATATGAGAGTGAGGAGTAATTTCATAACGGGGAAGATATCAATTGGCCCTTCCCAGCAATATATCAGATTTGTTTTCACACACACGCAGTTTTTTATCTTTACGTCTAGGTTTGTTCTTCTTGTGAAGGTATCTAAGTGTGTTTTTTCGTAGTTCACTTACATATACTGCAAATGTAATTTATTTTTTTGTTTTGGAAATGTTAACCCCATTGTCTACGGGAACGTGTTGGCCCCTGTATTTAGCCTATCGGAATATGATAATGCAGTAATCAACGGGATAATTCAGGTTATGATGAAAAAGGAGGTTGAGGCTTTTCTGTCTGTTTGAAAGAACCAGACTGGAGATTTATCAGTCTGTCGGTCAAATGATTGCATCTGGTGTCACATAAAAAATAGCTGGCTCGTCTCCGTGGTCTAATAATTTTAAGGCATTGGTGGTTCCTAATACATGTAATAAGAATGTCAAGGATATGACCCGGGTTCTATTCCCGGCGGAGTTTTTTTTTTTTTTTTTTGCAACCTTTGCAAAATTTCAAAACAGGAAAGACAGCTCTTGGGAACTTGCTAAGCTACGCTATCATTATTCTCGCATTTCCTATCGCATTTATTCATTTCCGCGAGAGTCGTCAAAGCTATATTTATCTACAACTCAGTATACCGGGTCTCCGAGAAAAAGCGGAAAGGCGGACTTTCAGTTCTTAAATCTCAAAATATTGTTATTACGTTTACATAAATAGCTAAAACATCTTCCATCAAAGAAAATAATACCAAAATCAATGACTTTAAGTGAAGTAATTTTGATTCCATGTCCTTTTTAAAAATACAATAATTTTCAAATTTCGCAATTTTTTTGCGACAGATGAGATTAGAATTGTGCCGGGAAAGGCCTTAATATGGCATGTTTTGTTTCAGTGGGATTCCCTGAAACATCGTATTATGAAAAGCCTTCCTGATACAATCAGTATGAACATGACGGACAAAGAAAGCGGACAAAATAAACAACCCCTCATTCTACCCTTTACAATGGTTCTGGTAGTCAAACGAACATCCCTTCACTGCTATTATGTTAAATCGGTAGTTCCAGGTGAATATGCATGTAAAACCTGTCCCACATATTTCAGATAATAGCAGTGAAGGGATGTTCTTTTGACTACCAGAACCATTGTGATGTGTAGAATGAGAGGCCGTTTATTTTGTCCGCTTTCTTTGTCCGTCATGTTCATAGCGAATTTTCCTCTCATCTCTCGCCCAAAATTTGAAAATGACTGTATATTAAGACATGGGCACAGAATCAAAATTACTTCACCAAATTCTCGGTATCATTCTTCTCTGTAGAGGATGCTGTACCCAACGATGTAGAAAAAATACACACTTTTTGAAGGTAAATTAATGAAAATCCGCCATTCCGCTTTTTCTGGGGCGCCCGGTAAAATCATATGAAAATAAATTATGACTGATTTGTTTTTCTTTTTTAAGCTCTGATAAACACTTTGATTTTTTAAAAGAACTTTTCATGCGCCATTTTATAGGGGCTACGTATTTTCACTGTACTAGAACAACTGATGTTTTCTTTGAATGTTTAAAGAAATGGGAAGTTCATAATGCTTTTCACGAACTGAATTGTCACGGGGTCCTTGATAGAGGGCAATATTCATGACTTGTTTATTACGGGGGGGGGGGGGGGTCATAAAGCTGTTCGTAAGTTACGCACGACTTTACGCACGACTGGAACATATTCTTGGGTGCTAATCCGATTCTCAATCATTTATATGTAGCACATGAACATATCACCAGTCGTGCATAAAGTTGTGCGTAACTTACGAACAGCTTTATGAAACACCCCCAGTCTTTACAATAAGAATATCTCGTGTAGAATAAACATTCAAGAGCTCAAAGTTCATTTTTATGGTGGTCCCGTAACATATATAAAAAGGAGAGATACACCTTTAGCTCACCTAAGATCACATATGGTTTGCATACCCTCTGACTGATCTGTTATTCTTCAATAAAATGGCCTCAATCGCAGCTGGAGCAGCTGGCGCTACCACTGCTGGCAAGATATGTGTCAAGAATATTTTGGAAATCGCCGATGCTGTGGAGTCTAGAGGTTGGGGTCCTCAACACAACACTCACGTTGCTAACGCAACCAACAGTCCAGTCAAAATCCTTCTTAAGCACTCTAAGGGTGGTTGCAACCAACGT
>JAPZVO010000247.1:0-56077 GCA_029962745.1 Echinometra lucunter | reverse complement strand
ATTGTTCATAGATCATGATTATGTCATTAACAAGTTGACAACATTAAGGTCAATATTGTATAACAATTACTGCAGAAAACATTTTTGAGTAAGTGTCAAGATGTCAGAGGGTACGTGTACAAAGAATTAAGAGGTGCATGTAATATGGAAAAAAGAAGAAATACAGTGGAAGTGGAGGCTAAATGACCTTAAAGTAGAGAGGCAGGGGGCATGGTTTCCACAAAACAGTGAACCATTCTCTTTAATCTACACAATTTATCAGAGAGTTGAAAACATAAGAGTGGGTAATAGAAAGGAGAAGAGAACAGGCCACGGGAGATAAAATGGAAATATGGCAAAAGGAAGAAGAATTAATCATAAACAAAGCAAAGGCACAATTACATTTGGTGGAACAATTTGTACATTTTCCCATCAGTTTTTAACGTCTGAATGTGAATACGGACATCTTTAGGATCGCTACAGATTTTTTGTTGTTTGTTTGTTTGTTTGTTTTTACAAGTTATCGATATATCAGGTTTTCAATGATATTTTTCTCAGCCGCGATATAACGATATTGGAAATTTGTTATATCGACGGACCCACCCCCTAGTTGGTTTCAATGACATGGTAGAGAATTTATTTGAAAAATGATTGCACTTGATGCCTCCTTTATTTCTCTCTTCGTAAGCACCCACACACCATACAAGTTTCATCAGCAAAGGATTGCTGAAACCATCACAAATGAAAGGAGACCTTTCATGGTTTGGTCAAAACATAAGCAGGAATAAAATCACTGGAAATGAATAAATGATAAACATGTCTTAAATGGAGTGAAAGCATTGATCTAACATTCAATCAACATCAAATCTAGGGTAGGCATGGTAGGCCCATTCATTTATCTTGTGTCACTTATGTTACCTAGTGTGAACCATAAATTGAATTGTAAGTATGGTCATCACTGAATGAATTCATACTACTAGTAAGCTCTATAAAAATGTTTCAGGTATTATCATTATTGATATAATATTAATAAGCTATGGAATATACTTTGAATATAATTGAACTTGATATCTGAGTAGATCTGTGCTCAAAATGCATGCATTATCATGTCTCTTTACCTTAATCATGTCAATTCAGAACATGTATCCGTTCAGCAGATGAAATTAACATTTTTGTTGTCAACTCATAATCAAATTATGCATATGGAGAAAATACCTTGGACTTCGTTTTCCTAAAGCATATTATTGTATCACATTGTTCTGTATTTTTCTCACATAAACTGAAAGATGAATTAATAAATCACACCCACTGAATGCTACTTCTAAGTCGGTTTCCCAACTCTATTTGTTCCTCTGTACATGCTCCACCTTCAAATATGAATACTTATTGTGCAATACATTGAGAATGCAACTGTAAAGTGCTTGTAGGGATAACCTACCACTGAACAAAAAACTTTTACAGTTTGAACAGGACAGCCATTCTTCATGAAAGAGACTGCGGAAAATTCTATAAATTCAATGTGATGTCAGTTATCCAGTTTTGATTCACTAGTTCAGCATTATACTTTTACAAATGTAATTAATAAAAGTAATTTCATGACTTTTACTTTTTCATTACGTCTCTGAATCTGATCCACTTGCTAAATTTGAATCCACATGATAAACGCAACATATGTCTATTTTTACATGAAGAGCCAGTCTTGAGTCATTCCTAATAGCAAATACATTCTCCTCTTTTTCATCTACTGCTCATCTGATTCTCTGTGCTTCAATCATCCTCAAATAACTGCCCAATCAAATCACTCACCGACTGTCCACCAATTTCACTAACATCACCATCTTTTAATATGGCCTGTGTACCTGTCGTAAGAATGTCTGTTGCAGCACGAGAGGTTTCTTGCTTTTGGACGCTAGGTATTTTTTTTTTTTCATTTACAGAACACTGTAATCATGGTAATAGAACATTAAAAAACTAAATCGAAAAAAAAAAACATGATAGGATTAACCTTGAAAACTCATACAATTGAAGGAGATACAAAAATATGAGTTTCAAATAGCTTCAGTTGTGACACTGATACGGGGGAAAGCGTGCAAACAAAATGGTGAAATCATTTTTAAGTAAAATTAAGAGAGGGAATAAACGTCTCTCTTTTTATTTCGGAAAGTCGTGATCAGTACTGAAGATCCCCATATCACTGGAAACTGTCATTTTTAGAGATTCTTGATGCTCTTTTACTTTCTCAGTTTTCGTATGTTACGGTCAGATTTCCTTTTCGTTTTGTCAAATTTATATGAAGAGTAACCCCCCCCCCCCACCCCTCAGAAGAGAAAATGAAAAGTATTGGATTGGAGACGAGGTCAAATGAAAGATAAATGAGCCTTGTCCCATGCCACGGGGCCTACGTAAGCTGACCTTGGGATTCTAACATCACGTGGTTTGGTTCCATTGTTCATCTCACATGTGATGATGGATACAGTCTCAGAGGCAATAGAACTCTGCAGTGTGTACCAGGAGTATCACCACATTGGCCAATATGGAATGCAACCACCCCAACGTGTCATGAGATAAAAGGTAACACACTTGATTATGGAAAATTGATGACGGCTTATATGAGTTTTTAGCGTAATGCATTAAAAGTTACGCGTGATAGGGAAATATTTCATCGGAATTCACGGAAAATTTTTAGGCCCCTGCAAAATCTTGATGGTCATAGATATCAAACAACGTGGTACTGACGGAAAAATATAAGACAAACGGTCAATCAAAATAAAAGGCACACAATTTAGATGTGTATGGCCTTGCGTTCACTTTGTCATGTATATATCGTCGCTGAATTCACGAAGTGGCACAAACCCCCAAAATTGCGTCCAAAGTCAATTTTGAGTTATTTTCAGTTTTATCATTCTCTGGCCATGGTCTTTCATTTCACAAAATTTTAGAACCCAATTCTCTCTAATCAAAGAGATAATTAAAGTGCAAAAACGACACGAGCCTGAAAATCTACATTAAAAAAAAATCTACGAATCGGCACAAGAGTGTGCGCTGTTACGCGCCATTGAGTTCTGTACAGGGTGCGCAAAATCGTACTTGCACTCTACACGAAGTGCCACTTCGTGGATTCTTCTTACGCTGAAGCAACATTTTCTACAAAACGACACCTGCGTTTGAAGCTTTACTGTGATAAGATTTGAACTTAGTTTGAGTACAATTCTACATGGAAGGCGAGAGTAGATACTTGGCTTTCTATCTGTGCTTGAATCATACAGCTTAACTTCATAACAAATGGCAATGAGCTGTTGAAAAACAGTTAAAATCTTTAATGGCGTTTGACTCGCGCATCTGCGGTCACGGTGCCACTTCGTGAATTATGAATTCAGCGACGATATATTTTATCATCATTTCATGGAAAAAAAAGAAACATTATTATTTACCTGATTATAATTATCGTTCAGATACAACCACGGACCCGTGTGCTTCGCAAGAAGGTAACTCATAAATATTTATTAATAACGTGCGGATTTCGTAGCATATAACCATGCAGCACTATAGCAGATTCCTCGCATTCGACTCTAGTATCATTTAACATGCCTCCTCAGTTTCCAGTTTCCCTCTTCAGCTTCATCATAATTGAATTACATTACGGCAACCATTGTGTACTGGAGAAGAACAGAAACGAAAGTGAAAGAGCTTCGCCTTGCACTGTCCCTTTCATGGTCATTTATATGGTTCATCAATCAATCTTCTTTCTCAAAAGTGTCAAAATACAGTGTAGGAGACTTTACCACATACATAATAAAATATAATTTACATTGAATATGTTGAAGTTATACGTTGATAGCCCTACTTAGCTTGAAAAATGACATCTCAGGAAATTACTGCTTATTAATTACCACACTGAGCTTGGTAAGGTAAGAGCAAACCACATGCAATGCGACGCCACACTTGACAAAAATAAAGGTATCCTTATAAAGCACAGACTACAATATTAGGCGTTCATGCTATATGTATATGCTCTACAGACTACAATTAGAGTCTACAGACTACAATTAGAGTCCAACATTCAAATACATATTCTTCCATCACCTAAATGTCTGACCAAATATTAACATTTAATTCATCTTTCACTATGTGACAAAGACAGAATAGTTATCACCATCCTCATTACCTTAAGAATGCCTTCAGTCAAATTTTAGGTTTTAAATTTCTCATTTACATATATTAATAATGCCTTTGTGTTACTGGTTATCGCTTCATTTCGCCAAAATAAGAATGATGAATAAAATATGTCGTACCAGCGTCATTTCATGAGGAAATGGATGTACCTAACTTTTTCAGTGAGAGACAAATCAGAGAATTGATCACTGCACAAAGGAAAATCTTGAAATGTTACTGCATAGACTTAAAGAAAGTCGCACAAGCGATATAAGCATAAGATACAGTATGGGTGTAAGAGCTGTGCCTTAATTCTTGCTGTTGCACATTGCAATTCAGGCTGAATTTTCCTTATGGGGGGGGGGTGGAGGACAGCCATGGCAGACATCACTGGCATACTAATTGGGTCAAGTTGGGTGAGGAGTGAAGCTCCAATACCTTGAAGCATTTGGCAGGGTGATTGGTCATTGTCCACTGTGCTCTGTAACAGTTAAATTAAAAAAATAAACATAAAGGCCCGAATTCACAGGCGGACCAAAGTTATACAGGGGTATAAAACACATCATTTGACGTCATTTTAATCCATGGACTAAAGTTATCCCCTAGAGACTAAAGTTATGCCCTAGGGGTTAAATTCAAGCCATGGCATCGTTTGTGATTTTGCAAATTAATTCCCAGGTATTAGCTAACACTATGAACATGGCGGACAAAGAAAGCGGACAAAATAAACAACCTTTCATTCTACCCTTCACAATGGTTCTGGTAGTCAATAGAACATCCCTTCACAGCTATTATGTTTATTTATGTAGTTCCAGGTGAATATGCATGTGACACATGTTCCACATATTTTAGACAATAGCAGTGAAGGGTAGAATGAGGGGTTGTTTATTTTGTCCGCTTTCTTTGTCCGTCATGTTCATAGTGTAAGCTGTGGCTTATGTAGTAAAATGGCCGAGAAATTACTAATTAAACTACCCTAAATATAATGCTACCTATAACTACTCTTACTTGAGCTACATGTACTTGTACTAGTCCGAAGTCCTCAGGAAATACTGCAGAAGACCGTTGGGGAGATCTCCCGAAGACAATGATGCAAGGTGCAGAGCTCAGACTTAAAAGAAGATCGGTTGTAAAAACACGCCTGTCTATTCCAAGCTCAAAAGTTGCACTGACTGAATCTTGGCAGTGCTCTACTGAACAGTGCATGCCATGTGTATTGTCATGTACTTAACATAATTAATGCTACTGGAATGTACATGTAACAGGTGTGTATGTAAACAGGTGTGAATGTGAATGTGAATGGGGCCAAATCTCTACAATACTCCCCATCTTATGAGGCGAGAGCCTACTCTCGACTTAAAACCTAACTATAAATTAATCTGAGCATCGTATTCAACTTGAAACAGTCTTTCCAAATGGGAAAGATAAATGATTACCTAGGTATACAAGTATACACAAAGAAACAACTTCCGTTGAAAAAGTCCTATGATACCTTACACAGTTACATGTATTAAAGAAATTGTACAAGACAAACATTGACCTGGTATATGCAAAAAGCTGTCATACCCCCCATGGCCAGATTCGATCATCGGGCGAACCCGTCCGCAAATAATATGCAGGGGCTTCTCAACCAATACGGCCTACGCCCCCGATCTTACTGGTTAGTGAGGCAGATGCTAAATGCTTCAACCTGATTGTGCTATATTTTTTCCTTTTCAATTATGAACCCAAACATCTAATGAGATTGAGCAGTCTTGTATGGCAAAATGTTACCTGTGTTAGGAAGGCATGAAAACAACAAAACAGAAAGTGTGACAAAGGGGAAAAACCAGATGGCTCCAGTGGAGAGCCACAAGGCTCGATGGGGCCAGGTGACTCTATAAAGGGTAAACAGAAAATGGGAAACAGATAGTGCATTTAAGTTACACCCAGGAGAACTGAGGGGAGATAGAGCTAAGTATCCCTAACTCCCGAGCCCAAATTGTTCTTTCAACTTTCTCTGGGAATGTTGCAAAGCTCGGACAACAGTCCAGCCATGGCCAAAATATCATGATGCCACCCAACACAAGAATTCTCCTAAGAGCCGAAGCATTTCGGCAGTGGGGGATTTTTTCCTGCGTCGGATATAGGCAACTCTAGAGGATGGCCATGTACATGCTAATTAACATGCACCATCCATAGACCACACATGAAATAGAGGTGATGATGTGATTAATATGGCTCAACATTCGAAAAATTGGTATTAATCAAATGAAATGTTAGAGAGCAACACAACCTTTGGAAATGCCACAAGTCGCATCTGTTGAAATTATGCATCTAAACATTTATCTATTATGCAACATGATACATGTACTAAGACGTTGGCAGATGAGTTAAATGATGGCTTCAATACTTTATTCAAAAGAATTAATGGGATTGAGTTATCCACAATAACTGTAAGGAGGTAAAGCAGTAAATTGTGTTTGGGGCATCAAATTTAGAGCCTGAATCCCAACCAACATAATTCTTTGAAAAGGTTTGTTCTGTTGACTGGATTCCTGCCTGAACTTCTAGTCATCTCAAAACAAGAATCCAAAAATTTAATTCAAATCCTTATTCATAAAAAGAAGAAGGGAATATGATAAGTAATTATTGAAGGTCACAGGCTCCAGTCTCTTACAAGGAGGCTACTGAAGATGTAAAGTATTCTTATGAATGTTGGGGAGCCCTTTCATGAGGTACATGTATAAGAATAAGCACCAAGCTACCTGCAAGGATGGGCTAAGTGTCAAATTCTATTAGAATACTTTAGAAGATGTGTTATGGTTTTTCGACCAACCCTAAACTGTTGACCCAAAGATCCTGAGCTAATGTGAACTAGTGGCAAACATTCAGTACAAGAATGAATGCAATGAAAGTAATGAAATGCAGGGAGAACAAAGCCACAAGGCTTGATGTACATATATCTGCCATGCTTGTAATATCAGCATGTCCAATTATTGTAAAATATCTGACATAATATTCATATATGAATTAATTGGCTACTAAAATATTTCCTGAGAATAAGTGGGAAATACCGTAACAAGTTTTTGGTTTACAAAGTAATGTTCAAAAAGTTGAAAACTAATATGCTATTTTTGCCAATGTAGAAGGTGATAGAAATAGCAGTTCAGAGTATGCTCTAAAAAGTCTAAAAGAATAAAAACTGGACAGCAATGTGTCCTTGTTGTTGTCTAAATTATTAGAAAGTGCAGTTCATGATAAGCTCTATAAAATCTTATAAAGCAAACAAGTTTTTATAAATCATCGTGGAAGTCTAGTCTCCCCCATTATGACCAAACTTATTTTATCACAAGGGCAGTCTGGTTTCCAGGGTTAAACAACCAAAAAGTAAGCTGGTATGATATAAGGAACTGGAAAGTGTTATGTTGATATGAAGTCAAGCACCATATATTATCAGAAAAGTAACAAGATATATTGATACGGACCTCAAAGGTCAGGGGTTGTAAATTTGCAATGACTGAGGTCATGTATTATACCAAATGGAGCTCGAGTCCAATTCCTACCTAACTTGGTGGAAAACAGTCCTGCCATTGAAAATATGAGTGTTTATTAGTATAACTGCAACTAATAATGAAACAGATTTACATAAATTTTCCAAAAAAAAAGTAAATGAGACACAATGTCTCTAATCTCCACACGTTTCACCGTGGGGGATCTTCCATGTAAATAAATCTGTTCTGCGGCTGACACAGGTCTGGCTGCTTAACAAAAGGAAAAACTTTCCAATGTAACGGTACATGCTAACTACACTTTCACTGGGGAATCCAAAACACAAATTCTGTTTTGACATTAGGAATAAAGTAGGTCAGGTCAGTATAACAAAAGATAATTCCAAGAATTTCTTGCAAAATAATTTTGTGCTACATTTTTGCTTTGAGAATTAAAGGTGATGTTTAAAAATTTCTGAACAAGGTTCAGTTTTTTGATCATGGACCAAATAATCTAATTAGTCAGAATATCAAATGTTGACCACATATTGAATGGGAAATTCAATCACATGGAGTTGACAAATTTTAGGATAGCCTATTTTGTAAATCAGTGCTTAAATGGGGCAACAATGAACAATTCAACAACGATGAAATCAACACAGCCACATCAGATAAAGGAACAGGAAATAGATGACAAAATATATTAGGAAAGATAAATAATTCTTCCTTGTACCCGATGACCCATGGGCAAATGAAATGAAATGAAAACCGGTCTATCTTCCAGGTGGCCTCTGGGCCAATAGCAAGACAGAGTGCTTGGAAAATGTCTTTCCCCGATCAAACACGATCCGAGGAGTCCATATGGGGACCTCTCGGGTGGGATGACAGAACAAGAAGTCCATGCTACTCCCTTCTGTTGAGAGCCCTTGGTCTGCTGGATGATCTCCAACCAGACATCTCAGCCGCTAACCGCTAGTAGGGGACGTCTTGGCCCTTCTAGCGATGCAGGCTCCCTGAATGCATCTCATCCGCTTAACACTAGTAGGGGGCACCATGGCCGCTCTAGCAGTGCAGGCTTTCTGGATGCAGGCAGTTTGGGAGCTGGCTCCATAGTACATGTGTATCTGTTCCCTACCGACGATGAGCTTGGGCTGTGCTATAACGATATCAATACCGCATTTCTGTAGGAAATCTAGCCCAAGTATCATATCATCAACTAATGGGGCACAGAACACAGTCTCATCAAACCAGGTTTGACCTAGTTTGATGGGGACGGGGCCAACCTTCACTGCAGTAATCTTCTGATTTCGGCCCGCTGTCCGCAGAATGACATCTTTGAGGATAGATGGTGCTGGATCCAGGAGAGGAAGGAATTTGTCAGAGACTACAGTTACCTTAGAAGCGGTATCAACAACTGCTCTTAATTTTACACTACCAACTACAATAGGTACATAAAACATAGAGCTACTGCTTACTTTACTGCTGCAACTACCAATAATTCTTAACTTACTGACAATAACTTCCTCTACAGGATCCAATCCATTGGCATACCTTTCAAAAAGATCTGCAATGAATAAACACTCATCTTCCCAAATATCAAAAGAATTACTTACCTCACTCTTGGGGGGGGGGGGGGGGGGTCATTGTGAGTGGGTTGACCAACCGAAGTATCAGGTGGGTCATCAACATTTGGCATACTTACTTGTTGGAGGCCTAATCCTTCCCGGATCGGAGATCGGCCTCGCTCTCCGATCCTTTGGAGTTTTCCTGGGCCTCTGCAAAAGAAAGAGAAGAGCTGGCCCGAGACTTTTTCTGGGCCTTGAGGGTCTCAAGAGACTTGAGTACTTCTGCCAAGGTGGTGTTGATGTTCTCCACCTGCTTCTTTAAACCGTTAATTTCTGTTTTTATAGCAACAACATCATTTTTCAGGGTAGTCGTTTCCTTCTTGAGTGTGCTGAGTTTTGAGTCGTTTTGGACTGGAGCCCTTCTGCGTTCTTCCGCAGGAGCCGAACGGGTGTAATCCCGTTGTCTAGCAGGCTGGGAGGGGCGAACTTGACAAACCTCAAACTCTTCCTCCTCATGATCGCCTTCATATCCCTGATATGCTTGCTGTATTCGATGTTTCGGTATAGGGTTGGTTGGGCGTCGGGATGGGTTCCCATAGATCAAACGCTGGGTATGTTGAGCCCACCTGATGGCCTCCAGAGCCTCGTCCACCGTTTTTTTAGTTAAGAGCCGTTAACCCGGCAGCCTTATCGGCGCAGCCCTGGCATAGTTGTAAAATCAGTTGGATATTACTTTGTCCAAAATTTGTTCCAAAGGCTTGTATGGCGAGACTCTGGAGCCGGTCGGCCCATTCCTTAAGAGGTTCCTCGGGTTGTTGGCGAGCCGTTTGAAACTCGGCTAATGCCTCCTCCGGGAGCTTAGCATAGTCAAACCGACGATCCATTGCTGACATGATTAGTGTAAAATCCAAATTGCCCTGATCTAAAAGGTTGGAGTAGTACTCAGATGCTATCCCTTTGAGAGACCAGCACAAGGCATCCCGGCAGGTAGGGCCACTCCAATAACACGAGAAAGCGTAGGAAGTGAATTTGTTCTTAAATGCCCTCCAGCTTGACTTGCCATCGAATGAGATCCCCTATGGAAGGGTAGGCGGAGAGTAGGGGGAAGATCGATTATAGGGATGATTTTGAGTGGGATTAGTGGGGTTAGATTGAGTTTGCTGTGGGCAAGGGGGGTACAACGGTTGGGAATCTACCCTCCCTGAGCCGAGC
This sequence comes from Echinometra lucunter, assembly GCA_029962745.1. NCBI lineage: Eukaryota > Metazoa > Echinodermata > Echinoidea > Camarodonta > Echinometridae > Echinometra > Echinometra lucunter. The sequence goes on along the minus strand of JAPZVO010000247.1, from coordinate 45,699 downwards.
ATCTGAGAAGACGGCTGTGAATGAGGGGGGTACCGTGGCTGAGAATTTCCCCTTCCTTTGTTGACCTTTCCAGAACCACGTTGCTGTAGGTGTCCCATGTCTTGGGGCCTCGATAGAGGGAACGGCCCCTGCAGAGGAGGATGAAGAGATGGAGTAGCTGGCACACCCACATGTATTTTCATCGGGACACCCGGGTTAGGTGTAAAATCAAAATAGTCAAGGAGCGCCACGGCTCCATCAAGGCGGGGACATTTCAAAAATAATTCCCTATCTAAATTCCCACAATTTTCCCTCCAATCTGAAATTTGGGTTGCTTTTGTTTCATTGCAAACCTTCAAAACCTCTGACTCATCACAAAAATTAATTCTTATTTTGTGATCATAATAGTCAAAGGGTTAGTTATGACATAGGAGAGATTGCTCAATTTCCAATGAAATTGCCAATCCTAAATCAATAAAAGCACAGATGGTCAATGTGATTGATAATCTACTAAGTGACTAAGTACTTACATGGAATTAATTGCAATAGGAAAAGTACAAATCCTAATGCCTAAGGTTACACTTAAATTATCTTAATTTTCAACTACTATTCACTCCCCCTACAAAATTGAAAAGAGTGGGAGCTCAATCCGACTGTATCAAATATAATATCGGTCATTGTAAGCATGAATATGGCTTGTTCTTGCAAGAATCATGCGATGGATCAACTTCAAACTTGGCTTATATGTGCATATGGGACGGACATGGGTGTGATTAAATTTTGGGTTCTTAATATCAAAGGACATAGGTCATAGAGGTCATTGTATACATGAAACCTGCTTGTTCTTGGGATAAATGAACAACTCTGACGGTTCAACTTCATACTTGGCTAATGTATGCATATTGAAAGGGCAATGGTCCTATTAGATTTGGAGGTCACAAGATCAGAGGTCAAGGTTAAAAAGAAGACATTGTATAAATGAAAATGAATCAACATGCCCACACATTAGAACGCACCAAGTCTAAGGAATCCGAATGGTGATGATCAGGATCACAATGGATAATCATTTATATCCACCTGGGATAAAATTGTTGTTGCTATATTCATTATGGCACATAAAATAGTGTATGATAGTGATGTGTGTAATAAAAATAATAAAAGCGCGCTCTTTTAACAATAACCTTACTAGCTTATTCACATTTACCCTAGTACCACAGAGTCCTTGCCATTAGAGTTTGTTAGTGTTTCCGATGCACTGGCGTACTGGAGGGGGGGGGCTTGGGGGGGGGGGGCGCCAGCCCCCCCCCCCCCCAAAAAAAATAAATTTCAACCATGGTTTATTTTCAATTTTATATAAGTGTTATCACACGTATTTCAATACTTCTCCCTAGAATCCCTTTCTACTGTTAAGTAACGCATTCACAATTTCCCAAATAGCATGCATAGCAAGGCAGAAAACACGCATAATATCAATATTAATGTGTTTTATGATATAACACTTGGTTTTATCTGTTTATCTGACAATGGATTCAAATTTTGATAATGAATATCATTAGATTTACCAAAACTAGACACGGGCTTTAAGTTTACAGTCCCAAATAGTGTTCTTTTACAGAGTTGCAAACCATCAATACGGCAAAAATCTCCTTTACCATGGGAGTGCACTTGCGTAGCCAGGGGGGGGGGCGATGGGGGCGGTCACCCCTCCAAAACACCAACAAAAAAGAAAGAAAAAGTAGAAGGAAAAAAAAGTAGAAGCGAGAAAAGAAAAATGGTAAGAGAACGTAAGAAGAGCAGGAGCAGACAAGGAACAATTCAAAGAAACGTCGGAGCTTCCGCGCTTCGCGCGGGAGGGGGAAAACTCCCCCCTTCCTGGACCTTCCCCCCTAGGGAGCGCGCTTCGCGCGCTCACAACCGCCCCACTAAAATGAAATCCTAGCTACGCCACTGTGGGAGTGAAACCCTGGTACCCCACCGCATCACACCCTCTCCATGCTCGTCCTTTTTTTTTCATAATCATGTTTCCAAGTTCATGAAAAAATATCCTTTTCCGGTCGGTAGATTTTTTTGACATGACACGTTTATCCATAACAGTACATGTCATCAAACGTCGGAGCTTCCGCGCTTCGCGCGGGAGGGGGGAGTTTTCCACTCAATCCGACTGTATCAAATATAATATCGGTCATTGTAAGCATGAATATGGCTTGTTCTTGCAAGAATCATGCGATGGATCAACTTCAAACTTGGCTTATATGTGCATATGGGACGGACATGGGTGTGATTAAATTTTGGGTTCTTAATATCAAAGGACATAGGTCATAGAGGTCATTGTATACATGAAACCTGCTTGTTCTTGGGATAAATGAACAACTCTGACGGTTCAACTTCATACTTGGCTAATGTATGCATATTGAAAGGGCAATGGTCCTATTAGATTTGGAGGTCACAAGATCAGAGGTCAAGGTTAAAAAGAAGACATTGTATAAATGAAAATGAATCAACATGCCCACACATTAGAACGCACCAAGTCTAAGGAATCCGAATGGTGATGATCAGGATCACAATGGATAATCATTTATATCCACCTGGGATAAAATTGTTGTTGCTATATTCATTATGGCACATAAAATAGTGTATGATAGTGATGTGTGTAATAAAAATAATAAAAGCGCGCTCTTTTAACAATAACCTTACTAGCTTATTCACATTTACCCTAGTACCACAGAGTCCTTGCCATTAGAGTTTGTTAGTGTTTCCGATGCACTGGCGTACTGGAGGGGGGGGGGGCTTGGGGGGGGGGGGGGCGCCAGCCCCCCCCCCCCCCCAAAAAAAAAAAAAAATAAATTTCAACCATGGTTTATTTTCAATTTTATATAAGTGTTATCACACGTATTTCAATACTTCTCCCTAGAATCCCTTTCTACTGTTAAGTAACGCATTCACAATTTCCCAAATAGCATGCATAGCAAGGCAGAAAACACGCATAATATCAATATTAATGTGTTTTATGATATAACACTTGGTTTTATCTGTTTATCTGACAATGGATTCAAATTTTGATAATGAATATCATTAGATTTACCAAAACTAGACACGGGCTTTAAGTTTACAGTCCCAAATAGTGTTCTTTTACAGAGTTGCAAACCATCAATACGGCAAAAATCTCCTTTACCATGGGAGTGCACTTGCGTAGCCAGGGGGGGGGGGCGATGGGGGCGGTCACCCCTCCAAAACACCAACAAAAAAGAAAGAAAAAGTAGAAGGAAAAAAAAGTAGAAGCGAGAAAAGAAAAATGGTAAGAGAACGTAAGAAGAGCAGGAGCAGACAAGGAACAATTCAAAGAAACGTCGGAGCTTCCGCGCTTCGCGCGGGAGGGGGAAAACTCCCCCCTTCCTGGACCTTCCCCCCTAGGGAGCGCGCTTCGCGCGCTCACAACCGCCCCACTAAAATGAAATCCTAGCTACGCCACTGTGGGAGTGAAACCCTGGTACCCCACCGCATCACACCCTCTCCATGCTCGTCCTTTTTTTTTTCATAATCATGTTTCCAAGTTCATGAAAAAATATCCTTTTCCGGTCGGTAGATTTTTTTGACATGACACGTTTATCCATAACAGTACATGTCATCAAACGTCGGAGCTTCCGCGCTTCGCGCGGGAGGGGGGAAACTCCCCCCTCCCTGCACCCTCCCCCCTAGGGAGCGCGCTTCGCGTGCTCACTACCGCCCCACTAAAATGAAATGCTTTTGTTGGAAATGAGAGAAAATAAAAATTTAACTGAACTGAAGTTGGAATTTAAGTCGAAAAAATGAAAAAGCTTGGTATCGTGAAGGGGGGGGGGTACCCCGGCTCAGTCGCTACACTCCCTCAGGGTTGGTCGCTTCGCTCCTCGCAAAGATTGAGCCCCCCCAAAAAAATTATTTTGGCTCATTACGCCACTGTTCCAATGTACATTTTATTATTATGTTTATTTTGTAATTCTACCCTTATAGAGCAAAGAAGACGACAGTGCAGCATACCAACTACTGCAAGGAATGACTTCACCTCTTGCCCAGGGATCAACATCAACCTCAACCCAGCCATCAACCCAGCCATCAGCCCAGCCATCAACCCAGCCATCAACACAGCCATTAACCCAGCCATCAACACAGCCATCAACATCTGCCACACACCTCCAAAAAAGGAAAACTCAATGTCATTGTGCAAATCCTACTTTAACTGCTTCTCAAAAGCTTGTCATGTTGGACAAGGAGAGAAATTGGCTTCTGGAGAAGCAAAAACAAATTCTAAATAATATTGCTTTCAGCTTAGAGCGGATTGCTGAACATGTTTCTGCATCTGCAATAGATTTGCGTTAAGCATGTATACCTTGTTAATTGATATATGATCTTCTTGCCGTATGATCTTTGCTTACATTGTATGTTAAAAAAGACCTTTAAATCTTTTCATTTTTTAGTTTTGCGTTATGGACGCTTCCATTCACAAAACGTCATAAAGTATGAAATAATGAAGGTGATTAATACTCCTGGCCCAGTGGATGTGCCGAATTTCATGAGCATTACTTGAGAAATGAGGAAATAGGGTACAAGGGTGGGTATAATCAAATGCCTAAGCTAACATTAATTGGAAGTTCATGCTTTTATTGAAGCCCATTTCTCTCCTTTTTCCATTCCTCCATGTGTTCATTTCTCTTCAAAATTTTAGTATAAATTCACTCTTATTCTAAGTATTTATTTCCTCCAAAATATGCATCTGCTTGACTACTCTAAGGTGCTGATCAGAATAAATGGAAGCAGGAAAGAAAAAATATTACCTTCATCTTGTGTAAATGAATTTCGTGCATTTTTGAGGGACTAGATTAATAATAAAACTTCATGTATAGAAATCGATTAGTTAGGTTAAAGTATTTAAAAAAATGTCATTGTACCATGCACAAGAGGTTAGGTGGTCATTCACTTTGTGCATTGTACTTATTTCAGGTATACAAGTATTTAATGTGTGACAGTGGATACCAGTTTTTTAATAGTGTCCTTATTTCTATCTCCTATGCATTGGGGTATTGTTGAAATAGTGCCTTTATGAGGGCTTCTGTCAGTACTTTGAAATACATGTATATGTAACTTGGTAGATCTCGGTTGCTATCACAGTAAGCAAACAGCAATAAATTACACGCACATAAAGATTTGGTATGTTTATGTTACAATGAAATGCTTTATTCATATTTTATGCAGCAAATGTGCGTACAATTTCTGCGCGTACTGCGATGGCTGCCACGTCTCTCATTCCTTGCTGTCGTGCAACTTTTTCATTTTCCTCTCGGTGTACTTCAACATCCCTCTCTTTATGGTCTTGTCTCTCTCCATATTGTCTGGAGAGGTTGTAAAGGACGCAACAGGCAGTAATGATGCGTTCTGCTCTCTCTGGTCGGATTTGCAGGCCGTGGCCGATGAGGCATCGGAATTTGTTTTTCAATCTTCCATTCACCTGCTCGATGATGGCACGAGACTTGACTTGACTACTGCATGATTGGGAGAAAAGCAAAATAAATCATGCATACTAAAAACAAAATATCTAAATTGTCAACCAAAAGATATTGACCCTTCTTTTGGTTTTGTATAGAACAGTTGGTGGTTTTGAATGTTAAGCATGCCAATAAATGAATCACTTACACCCCCCCCCCCCCCCTCCGAAAAAAATTAAATGATGTTATGATAGTGAATATATTAATGAATAAGAAATAGCTTGCATTTTTCATAATCATTAAATACTTAAACTCAAAAACTTGATTTGTGTACCTCGGAAGCAGGTAAGAAGGTTAAGAGAAAGAGATTTATCTGAGACATATTGTGATTCCAAAATGTGAGAATTTCTGTACCTGAGTGGTTTTTCATAATGATCAAAAGACTCCCTTGGCAAATGGTGTGTGCTTTTACTTTAAAAGTTACACTTCAAGAAAGTGTGAATTTGTATATCAATCTGTATTATATTGGATAGATAACTGTAAAAACAATGATAAGCAGGTTAAGTTGAAAAAGAATGTCTTACTTGTTGTAGGCACGTTCAACATTTGTTTGTGGGTTGAGAATGGGAGTCATGAGCCATGGGAGGAGTGGATACCCAGAATCTCCAAGCAAGATTCCTTTGAGTTGCCCGTTCTGGAATTTGCGATACAGTTTGCTTGCCTGCCAAATATTAAGGAGAAAATATGTTAGAAATATAAAGCCATTTTTTTTCAAAAATGGTACATTTATATATGTTGAACATTTTTGGTCAGCACAATGGGAAATTATTGTTTTTTAGATAATAAGACAGGGATAATGGTCTTATCAATGACTGTTAGTGTTATATGCATGCATTAGGAACTGCAATGTACAGAAAGAGTAAAATGCTTTTGTTTTCAGACATTTAAGTTACGATTCATCTCTTTGTTCCAATAAGAGTAACACACATATATCCAATTTTAATGAATTTTTTCAATTAGTTATCTTATATTTTGACATTTTTATACCTTTGCTCACTGAAGGTGAGTACTAGAGGTATTATTCACAACTGTTATTCACTTAACACTGACAAAGCATTTAATCATTTTTCTCTTTTTAAGATTCATTTGCAGTTTAGAATTTTAATGTGCAATTTTATACTATCGTTTACATTCATGGGATATGCATATACATTGTGTAAAGTTATTCTTGTAGAGTCAACAGAAAATTATTTGTAGGAGATCAGTGTACTTGTACATTTTAACTTGATAATAACTGCAAAACTATGAAAAAGTTTTATAAACTATGTAATCCCAATTACCTGTAGAATCCGGGAATCATGTGTGCTGCCAGGCCATCTGGCAATCACATTTGTGATCACAAACTTGGCATCAAAAACCAGTTGTACCTTTAGGCTGTATTTTCCTTTCCTGTTGACATAGACATACTCGTCCTCTCCCAGTGGACAGCCATGCAGCCCCACATGAGTACAATCAATGACTCCCACGTCTCTCGGAAAATTAGCCATCTGATAGAAGTCATCCACAGCTTTCTGCCACTGCCTCAATGGACTTGGGGAATTTGATGACCTGAAAAGAAAATTATTTGACATGTAGTTGGGAAAATATTGTACATTTTACTTTCAAAACATATTTCCATTTCTTAAACAGCTTGATGATATAAGTAGATTGTAAACAGCACATCTTTTATTCTGTTTTACAATTAGTGTGCAAAGAAACATACATGAGTGTTTGAAAAGATTTTAAAATTAATTCACATATATACTATTGAAGTAAGTTATATAAAATGCTATTTAACATTATATGAAAATCCAATGAAAAATGATTTACATATATATGTATTTATCAATATTAACTTATTTATTTTATGTGAGAATTGAAATATTTAATGTCTTCTTTTTCAAGCTTGTTCATGTTGATCTCTGTACATTTGTTATTGTAAATAACATTTGTTTCTATTTGAATAAACAGAATCACATACATGTTCGTTGAAAATTAAAATCAATTGTGAGTTGGTGGATTGATATATATCATAATTTTTATGGATCAAAGATTATGATACTACGTATACAGCATATGAAAAAGAATCCAAAAGATAAGATAAAAAGAGACTATAGCAGTGTCGATTGCTCAGAATCAGGATGCAAAGACAGTAGGAAATGGAGGGGGCACAAATGTCAGTACCGCTCAAAATGTATTTCTTTTGAAAATTCGGTGGTATCTGCTCCTTTTGACATTGAAATCAGTGTTGCGGGTGTGTGATTTGGACCTTATGATTGGAAGAGTGTTGATGTCAGAATTTTGGTGGAAAAAAGGTAAATAAATAATGAACCCCCCTCCCCGGGGGGGGGGGGGAGAGATACAAATATGTGTGGGAAATAGGTTTTTTTTCCAAATACTTATGCTAGAAAGGATGCTACAAAACATATTTTGGCAGCATTCACACAATGGGTAACCTGGGGGGGGGGGGGTCCCCTCTCCCAAAATAAATTTTAAACACGTACTTTTAAATACCCACTCACTAGACTTATCAATTAAAGCAAAAAAAAAGGTAGGGGTACTTAGCTAGTCCCAAAATACTTATCCTTTCTTCTTGAGAGGTAGTGGTGAGGTCTTTAGAAATCATCTTTGGTAGAGAGAATATTGTTGCAATTAATCATTAATTGGTCTAATTATTAATTTGGTCTAATGATCATTACGTATAATAACCACTTGGTCTTTTAACCATTTGGTCCAATTTCCAGTTCGTCTAATAACCATTTGGTCTAATATCAACTTGGTCCAATATCCATTTGGTCTAATGCTGCAAACAATACATGTGCAATATGTTCTTGCTGTTAGGAAGGGTCCTGATAATGGTAATGTTACTATTAAAGAAATACGAAAAAAATGAAAAATAGATATTATCTCTAAATTTATGATTTATGATATTAGAATTACATGTATGAATGAAAATTAATTGAATATAAAATGCTTATAAGAATGACAAGGATGATAATTATAATAATGATAATTGATTATAGAAATTAATAATTGTTAAGATGATAACTACTATTCTGCTACTCCTACTCCTACTTCTGCTACTGAAACTTCTACCAGGCCATCACCATAACCACCACCACTACTACCAGTAAACCAATTGGACGAACTGACAATTGGACCAAATGGGTAATAGACCAAATGATAATTAGACCAAGTGCCAATTGGAACAAATGGTCATTAGACCAAATGGGTATAGACGAATTGGACCAAATGGCAGTAGACCAAATGGATATAAACCAGCTGAACATGGGGTGAGGGCATCACTCAGTCCTCAATTGCCTATTTTATTTCCGGACTAGGCCTATATTTAGCCCAGCATTCAAAGCCCTTAATTTGCCTTTATTTTCTTGAGACGCCAGCTGTGTTCATCGGCAAAACAGTGGTCTGCTACCGGCTCAAGAAAAGGGCCTAGGGTCTGTCGTCTGCTATCGCAGATTGTATAGACTAGGTAACTGTTAGTCTGCTGCTTTATAGGGTCTATATATTATTCTTTTTTCTTCTTCTTCTTCTTCTTCTTCTTCTTCTACTTGCTTTCTTTCCTTTCACATGTATAATGAGTCTGCATGAAGCTTCAGCAAGCTTAACTAAGTTGAATGTTACATTCACTGACAAATAAAATAGGCCTACTTACATTGTTCTTAAGTCGGCATAACGCATTGGCCACATTGTGAACACACCGGGAAACGCTGGCTCTGTGTACCCCATGTATTGCGGCCACACTGTCAAAGACTGCTCCAGTGGCAAAGAAATTTAGTGCCATCGATACCTGGAGAGTGCTAGAGATTGCACAGTTTGCGGCCTGTTGCGTGCTCCAAACCCTCGCCAATGAGATCAACTATGGCCGTCGCACCTTGCCGCGAAAATCGATATTTCTTGGCCATTTCTTCATCAGTGAATGAATCAAGGGGATGAAGCCTGTCCTTAAAGACCTTCCCTACATGCTGATCCCTCTCCTCTTCCTCCTCCACCCCAGCAACGAAGGCAGCCATCTTTGTTGTCAGGGAGCTTTATGTTTATGTCATGATTTTAATCACGACATAAATTTATGTCATTCAAATATATTTATGTCATGATTTTATGTCGTGATTTCCGACATAAAGTTTTATGCAACGGATTTATGTCAATATTTATGTTTATGTCATGATTCGGTGATTTATGTCATGAATCATGACATAAATCATGACATAAAAGTTTTATGCAACAGGGCCCAGCAGTTCAAACAGAGCAGGCAGTTTCTTCATCTCAGTTGTAGGTGCAACTTGCAGCAATGCAGATTACTTTACTCACATGATGCATTTGCAAACAAAATATGCGTTAAAAAGAAGAAAACAGTCATAACAGAAACACTATATTCAGGAATGTATTTTAAGCTTTCCCATTTGCCTAATACATACAAAGTATTTAAGAAGAACGCTGTATGCCGAAGACCTTGTAAACTGCAGTATGGACTGATGGGGGTGGGGTGTGACACTGCTCTGGAGTTGTCACATGGCTTGACAGTATGCTTTCCCTCTGTTACCATGCTTACGTCTATCATGTCTATGGGCTTGAGTATCCCAAACTGGGGAAAAGACCTTAATCTTTATGCAGCAAAATTTGGTCGGACTTGGTAATGACAAACCTGCACCCCTCAAGGTGCAGCATTTTTTCTTAACAAGATTCAATAAGAATGTTCCTTGTCATCATCAGCTTTCTGGTGTGATGGCCAAGGTCCAATAAATTTTCTAGAGACTAGAGCTTGAGTTCACTCTGCAGCACGATTTGCCCCTTTTCCATCACAATCTAAACGATGTCTTCTATGTCAAGGTACATGCTGCGTTCAATGATGTTGGGACAGCATATTCTTCTGCAAATATATCACTGTAGTTGGTGTTGGTGTCACAGGATCCTATGAAAGTGGAAGGAAAGAAATTTGCTAGGTCACAGGAAAAAAAAAAACTGTTGGACACGCTGAACACTCTAAACAAACTGGATGAACGATGATATCATCAAAATGGTGTGATAGGTCTGCCAATGCACAAAGCGGACTGCATTCAAAGTAATTCAGTCTTATACATGAAGCAGAGAATTGAGCAACCAAAACCCACAGGGAAAATATAATTCAACCCTTTAAAAAAACACACAAGCTGTTTTTGTATAATTATACTATAACCAGGGGGGAACCTTCACGTCTCCCGCGATGTAATTAACAAAAATGTATGGTAGTGATTTCTTAGATAATATCATTCACTAATGTTTGGGAAGAAAGGGTTTAAATTGTAATTTACCTTGTCTACAACATATGTCATGTCCTCCAGACCTTCTCCCCAAGCAGGTGTGGTATGGCTAGAAGGGATACCGCAACTAGATCTGGAAGTTGATCAGACAAATTATATTTAATTTATGAATGTGCTAGCGTTCACATAACAAAGCAATTGATATGTAGAAGCTTTCCAAAGCAACTTGATGAACACGCCTGTTTAATAATACATTTACAGATATATAAAACATTACATTTCTACGAATCTGACTAAGTTAAGAAAAAAAAAGAACAAATAAAACTCTGTTTACAAAGACAGCATATAACATTACACCCACAAGGCTTCATCAAGCTTTACTGGTACTTTCATAACGCGTTTAAATAAAATGCAACACAGAAAAATGCATCATCAAACACGCATTATCTTGACAAGCACGAAGCAGAGTGAAGGAGAGAAAGAAAGAGATGAAGAGATATGTTCAGTATTTCAGGGAGCATGCGAGGGAGCGAAGCGACCAAACAGTATCTCTTGCATTTTTGGAATTGATATCGAACGGTCTAGTGCACACTTTAGGTGAAATTTTTTCTAAATTTCTAGACGAAAAAGAAAGAAAATTTCGGAGGGGGAAGGGGCGCAAGTTCTTCCCCCCCCCCCCCTTTGTACGTACAGCCATGCTCCCCCTCCTGTTGGAATGGTAAGCATGAAGAGGATTTGCAAAAATGCATTCAAAACATTTACACAATATGTAACTTACCTTTCATTTTGTCTCCCTCAATGTCCTCCTGAACGAGGGCATCGTAGGCATCGTAGGCATCGTAGGCATCCTAAGCATCGTACTCCTTGTAGAGACAGCTTGTGGATCCAAGGGTCGAATTCATCCAAACATGGATGATTTTCTCCGCCACTAATTATTAAAGGTGACATTCATAATGAATTTTTATGCATGCTTTGAACATCATAAAAACAATTAGATAGAGGGAATCAAATTAAAACATTCCTGTTGCCTGCTAGAAAAATTTGTATATTATTGTTTTTCCCATAATGAAGTCCAGATTATCTCTACTTACCCAACACACCAACTTCAGGATGGAGAATAGCTCATCCATCATCTCAGAAAAGCTGCTCGGGTATAGAGCCTTAACTGGCGGGGGGGGGGGGGGGGGGGCGGGGGGGCTTCAAATTAAAGAAAAGATGATTGAATAAGTTATGAAGTTATGCAATGGGCCGTATCGATAAAATTCTTTCTAACTTTCTGCTTATATCTTCAGATAGCCAAATAAGTCATTGTTAGCAAAAGAAGCAGAAGCTTGTTTCTTCTGCAGCATGAGCTAACATTCCTATTCAAAATTTCCTGAAAATCAAAAGGAAAGATTTGTTCTAGTACACAAAAGCCAGCCAGATTGGAAATGCCTGTATGAAAAGGAGGTTTATTCTTTCTTCAACAAGCATTTGCTTGCTTTTTTGCAAGCTCCTCTGCAGGTAGCTTACGCTTTTTCTTTAAAAAAACATGATGTAAATTACCAGTCTTTAGTTTCAAATTTCAAATTGCCCTCACTTCCTTTTTAAGACCATTAGTAAGCTGATACATGCATTCATCTTAGTCTCAAAGGTTTGTTATAAAATTGAATATTAAAACCAGTTTGGTTACATTTAAAAGCAATAGGTCAAATCGTTTTCTGCATCAAATTTGGAAAGTGAGCGAGGAGGAGTGCACACGACAAGGCTTTCGCATCGGAGCACAAAGCTCCTTTGCACTATTTTCCAGAAGGTATCTTGATCTGATGTTGGAGTGCAAAACCTGTTGAAAACTTTCAAACAATATACCACCTGACAATCAACATACCGCTTACCTAGCAATACTGGGCCCTATAGAAATATTTGATTGATAATATTTTACCAAGAGCCCATAGAGATGCTCATTCAGAAGAATTTTTGAACAGTAACCCTGTGCTTGAGCTGAATTAGGTCTCTCAAAATAGCTTCACGGCAGTTTATAAACACTTTGCTTTCGAAAAGTATTTTTACACATTTGGGAGCATTGGTTAAGGTAACTGAAATTGGTTAAGTAAGTTGATTCTACGCCCTTTTATTTAGATTTTTGCGTTTATAAACACTTTGCTTTCGAAAAGTATTTTTACACCTTTGGGAGCATTGGTTAAGGTCACTGAAATTGGTTAAGTAAGTTTGATTCTATGCCCTTTTATTTAGATTTTTGCGAAAGATTAGAGTAGAGCTTTTTCAAGAACGGCCTTCATCAGCTATGTAACATGTTACAATGGTTGAGGAAAGCCTAATGACGTAAATGATGCATTTTAACAAAAGAAGCATGCTATAAAACATGTGTTAAAAGGGCAATTTTAGGAAACGCACATCGATGATCTTGGTATTTTTCTCTCAGACAGAAGATGCTTTAAACATGATGTATAAATATGATATAATTTTTAAAGGCAAAGTAGGTCTGAAAAAATGTAAATCCGCCTCTCCGTTTTTGGGGGACACCCGGTACAGATCTCTGGCCAAGAAAAAGGTTCGCCGCAAGTAATCGCTTTCAGCTTTTACTTTGGAATAATAGCTATTAAGAGGAAGCTTAGCTTCTAAGCAAATGCTGCTTTTATTGATACGGCCCCATGAGTCAGGGCTTTCAGATATTATTTTACCAGTGCTTTTGTTAGGCATTCTTGAAGCCCCCCCCCCCCCCCCCCATTCAGACATAGCATAAAAACGGCACCCATATTGAACAGGTCTACATAATACTGAGCTGGGCAAATCCTACTCATAAATATCATTTCTTCGTTGACACCTAGGTTTAGGTCTAACTATACACAAAATTGAACTGTTGGGACAGGGCTAATGACATGCGTACATACTGTTGCTTGTTTTTTCTACACTGTTATTTTGTGTTTAAATTAGCGAAATATATATCAAAGTACACGTGATATCATTTCATAGAAAGAAGTTACATTCAAGACATTTAAACATATTTTACTATCTAAAAAATAAAGAGTGAACACGTTCATTATGTTAGGGATGAATTTCAGAAGAGAGAGCATTTAGAGTGAATTAAGAGTGAATTAAGAGTAAAAAATTGTAATATTCGATGTGAGTGATCCCTGAGGTCACCCCTCAAAGAGTGAATAAAGAGTGAATGTCACACTTTTTACGATTAATTCACTCTTAATTCACTCGAAGTGCACTCTCTTCTGAAATTCACCCCTAAAAGAGTGAACGCGTTCACTCTTTTTTTTTTTTTAGAGAGAGAGAGTGTACGCTTACAGTGGACGCCGAAAGCTCACCAGGCCGTCGGCCAGAGAAAGGATATCTTGCGGCTGAATTTGATTTTAATGTCGTCTGTGCATACATGCAGCTTGATGAGTTGACGTCTAACGGTTTGATCGGCCAGTCATAACGCACGTATTAAAGCGGTACTAATAATAATACGGCATTTTAAAATCTGTTTAATGTAGGCCTATTTATTTTGATTGATGGATCAAATGATTTCATTTGAATAAATAGAGTTTAAAGTGTTTTATAATGAAATAAAATGCAATTCTAAAATAGATACTGTGGCAAAAACTGTAACACTTACGACTTTTGTCGGCATTTTTTGTCTATTGAATTAATTGGCAAATGACCAGATGACTGGGAATGTTGATGTAGTCTCCCCCCCCCCCCCCGTAAAGTTCCAAATTGTCCTTGAAAATACAATACATTTGTGAGACTAAAAAGTTTCAGATGAACATGTTACTGCAAAAAGTATGTCATAATATAACAGATCAAATATCAAATTTAATTTGAATTTATTTATTTCACATCTCTTAAAAACAACTAGAATACAATACATTGAATTTGAATTTATTTATTTCACATCTCTTAAAAACAACTAGAATACAATACATTGAGAATCAAAAGATTCTCAATGACAAACTTAAATAATTAATTTAAAGGACAGCAAATAAAAGAAAACAAGGTATAGAGCAGCGTGCGTTTGAGACTAATAAAAGGTACAAGTTTGCACCCTCTGGTTGATATTACTACAAAAATGTGCAATATTGTACCTTTTCGAATTTTGCTATACATTATATCGCACCTTTTTTCCGAAGGTTTACACCATTTTGTGCACCTTTAAAGTGATTACACAATGGTAATTATATATATATATATATATATATATATATATATATATATATATGATCGAGAATAGAATTCAACGAAAAATTACATTAAAAATATGATGATTTTCAATCGAAATCAATGCATTTTGGCTAATTTTCTTATAAAAAGTCAAGAGCTGACCAAAAAATTTGAGTATGAGGTATGACGTCAAAGTGGGTACCCAGCTTCGCGCACTGCAGTTGTGCTGCGCGCTAGACTGCACAATATGTATTATAATAATAATAATAATAATAGATGGGATTATACCTTGCGCGCATTTTGCTAGAAGTGCTCTACAAGGTACCCACTTTGACGTAATTTTGACGTCAAAGTGGGTACCCAGTTGAAACTGGATCACATATGAGGGGTCAAAAATATCCTGAAATCTTACCACATTTGGGGGTTTCCTTGGCAACACGAATTTTTAAAAAACTTTAGGCAGATGATTTTCTGCTAATAAAATTATACTCTATTAAATGAACTAACATTGTATCAGCATTGGGTACCCCCTTTAATTCTTAGTGTGTAGGATTTGAACGCATTAAGCTTCTGCGGACGAAATTGAATTTAAAATTGTGAATGAAGAGATGACGAAAATGGGCGGCAAACGCTATATTTGTGTTGATATGGAAATAAACAAGCAAACAGAACTTAAAGGGGAAAAACAATTGTTTTGCGAGCCCATTGAAATACAAGGGGATCGAAATGGAAAGCAAAATCAGTAAGGAAATGGTACAAAATCATATCGACTGCACACTTTAGAATCAAATTCAAGGTGTATAGCATTATGGATTGGATATTATTCGTGTAAAAACAATCAAAGAACAAAGACAAACGGTGCAAAGACCGACACTTGCCTTGTGTACAAATTAAAGAAATATACATAAATACACATGTCAAATTAAATTACAGAACAATTAACAATCATTTGCAACTAATAAAATACCCGTAATATATGGCAATACAACAAAGGAGAATGAGACCCAGGAGAAAAAAAATCAACCTCCATGGAAGGAAGGAGCAGAGAGAACTCCTAACCCCCCCCCCCCCACCCCCAACAAAAAGGGGTTTACACTATAAAGGAGCCACCCACGAGAACACCCCAGAACAACCTGTCAGCCCGAAGAATAAAAAAACACAACCTCATCCCATACCCAATAACCCCAAAGAATACCTCCCTCAAAATGTCCCCTCCCCCCCCCCCCCCACCCAGCTAAACCAACCTTCCCCAGGGTCTCATTTCCCTTATAAATTATAAATAAATTAAATTACTCCCAAGCAGTGAAAGGTTATGAGGAAAAGAAAGTCAACAAGGAAAAAGAGAATAAGGAGAAATGGAGAGAGTCAAAGAAAAAGAGAAGTTAGAAGAGGAGCAGGGAGAAGGGAATAATAATTAAGTACATGTATATCAAAAAGAGAACAAAATACAATTACAGTCATACAGCACTCAAAGAACTAAGCACTTAAAGGAATTATTAGATGTAGGAATGTAACTGCTTGTCTGAACCCCAAAAGGAACGGAATTAAGATTATGAATTATGAATTATGGCAAGGTAGTAGGCATGAATATCATTATTATATTCCCTTAGTGGGAAACATGAATGTATTGCAGAAGGTGCATATTATTTCCCCCAAAGAGTATAAAGTTAGGAAAGAAAATAGAAGCAGAACAAGAAGGAAGAAAGAATACGGAGAGGAGGGAGAGGAAAAAAAAGGAAACAACAATACCGACTGAACATAATAGGTTATACATAGATACATGTGTTTACTGATTGCTGCCACTACCTGCCAAGGTGGAAAAAATCCAAACACTCAACAGTATGAGGATGATCAGTATATTTACTGTAGCCTGTAAATAGTTTAATAGTACATGTATACACAAATTATAATATTGCATTCTACATCATACTCTACATTAGCCTACCCCTAAAAGGTCATAGGATTATGAGAAAGAAATGAAAAGAAAAGAGGAGGAAATATGAAGATAAGGGATAGGGAGAAATAGAAGAAGATAGAGGAAAGGCAGGGTATACATGCAAGTATTTATGCAAATATACAGAAATGCTCTCACTATTAAAAGTGAGGAAATCTATTACAAGGACATAATGTAATGTGTGTAATTCCTATAGAAGAGAAGGGATATGAGAGAGGATAGGTTTAGAATGAGAAAGAGGGAGTGGAGAGAAAAAAAAAAGAGAGGGAATAACACAGCCTGAGAGTGTGCAATAATAAATCTGCACGTATTGCAATGGAACATGGATCATACAAAGACATAATGTAATGTGTGTAATTCCCATAGGAGAGAAGAGTTGGGAGAGAGGATAGCTTTAGAATGAGAAAGAGGTAGTGGAGAGGAAGGGAGAGAGAGAGGGAATAACACAACTGAGAGTGTGCAATATTACATCTGCAGGTATTGCAATAAACCCGGATCATACAAATAATGATAATAGTAACATATTACACAAGCTTTAAAGTGTTGATTATCCTCACTGCCTGTGGTATAAAAGAATTTTAGTATCTGGTAATACGGCAAGGATGTTGTCAAAGGCGATCACTATTCCTCAACTGACGGAAGTTGGGTAAATAATCCCTACTTGGGGGAAGCATGGAAACATGCCTTGATTGTAAGAATGACACTTAATAAAATTTGTGAGTAATTGTTGTCGTCTATCTGCAAGGGTGGGAATATCCAAACACTCAAGAGCATGAGGATAATCAACGTAGTTACCATATCCTAGTATGATACGACAAGCTCTTCTTTGTACTCGTTCAATCTTATCTGACTGCTGAGTAGTAATGGAAGATGACCACACAGATGAGGCATATTCCCCGAGTGGTCTAATGTACATGCTATAAATGGCAACTAAATCATCTCTAGGAGCACTGTGTTTCTTTAGTACACAAAGGATGTACAATCGTCGAGATGCCTGTTTAACAGCATTATCTACATTCATATCCCACTTCATGTCAGATTGTAAATACACACCTGACAACTTAACATACTCAGTGGGTTGGAGAACAACATCACCGACGGTGATCTCAGGCATGATGATCTTGTTCCTAAGAAAGGAAACATGCAGGGTCATTCTCAGGAAAACGTCACAATTCATGGAAACAGCGTCCCAACCTATCTCGGCCTGTATCTTCATACTCATGAATGATTTCTATGATATTTTATCAAGACAATTACATGAATAGATTAGTAGCACATCGCACCTGTGCTCGGCTGCCAGCGATGCTTTGACTTGAATACAAAAGCCTTCCCTTTTCGCCCTTTGTTAGAATTGACGCTGTCCCCGGTCATTTTCAGATATCACTTTCTTTCTCTTTAGTAAGTGGCCTGCCTTTCTCTCTTACATTAATGGCTGGTGGGGACGGCTAGGCATGCTCTCTCACATATTTCGCTTATACCTGTATTGAGTCATCAAATGGTGAGTTTTGTCACTTAAAAGTTTGTCTCAAATTCATTTTAACATCCGTAACGATTTTTGGTTAGTACATTTTCTCCTCCCGGAACTGATTAAAATTATGTGATTATGGATGTGAAAGTACTGAGATATTCATAGACAAGCCATAAATATACAACGAGACCATAGGTGTCATGCAATATGCGTAATGGAAGGGCAAGTTCTGACAATTAAATTTACGGCTAAACAGCTATAACATCCATAACGCACTCTTTGTTAATATGCACTTCATAGTTTTGCTAGGTATTCCATATCTTAATAGATGTATTGGCACTATTCATTAAAATGCTGGTTTTCAAAACCGCGATTTCTAAATAAGGACTAGGTCGGTGCACAAAGTTAAAAGACATTAACTTCCGTTACGCATTAACTTCCATAACATTTTTTCT
Organism: Echinometra lucunter; assembly: GCA_029962745.1. NCBI lineage: Eukaryota > Metazoa > Echinodermata > Echinoidea > Camarodonta > Echinometridae > Echinometra > Echinometra lucunter. The sequence continues at coordinate 26,932 of JAPZVO010000247.1, read as the reverse complement.
TCGATATGCTAAAATTATGTGCTTTACTAAATCATCCCGCTCTGTTCAGGGTTACGTGAACTAAGGTACCCTCAGTTAGCAACACCTAATGAACGGCTTACTTCGAACCATCGGGTGATCGCGTCGGGCCGTGTAATCGCGTAACCCGACCTTTCATGAAAACATCCCCCTGTATTTACGAAAGGTCGGGTAAATCGTGTGGTAAAAATGTGATTTTTAGCAATTGTGGTCATTGACATAAGACTAATCTTTTACGCGAATATTCGTGAGAAAACTACCTTCAAATGACGAAGTATCGGGTAAAAAAATAAATTTTGATATTAATCCATTTATGATATGCAAGTACTTCTTTTTTCATTATAATTAGGTTCCAATCTGTCGAATTTTAACGTATTAACAGACTTCCATGGAAATGCCAAATATATATCTTTTCTTTACAATCACTGATCATGGGGGGGGGGGGGGTGGCTAATCACGTGCGATGATAAAATTTGGGTGAATGCGTGGGAAGACCTATACCAAAGAATTTTTTAATCAATATCCATAAAGGTATATGGCTTGTAGATGTACGACCTTGATCTTCAAAAGATAATGCACTTTGAAAATCTGATAAATTTAATCAACACAAAACACGTATACATTGCAATTATCTCCTTCACAAACTCTCCACTACTCCATCCTTTCCCATTCTCTGCCCCCCCCCCCCCCTCTCTCTCTCTCTCTCTCGGATACCCTCGAATTTTCATCAAATAATCTCGCTTGAATTGATTTTTCATCTATTTCTTCCTGTATCTATCTCTGTCTCTCTTTCCAACCCTTTCCATCTCTCCTGAACACACCCTCTTGGTTGCTTCATTTTTCACCTACCCCCATATTCATTTCATAAGAGGGGGCTTCAGTATTTTCTTAGTTGTGCATGTATACATGTATTACAATTATCACATTCTTTTAAAAATTGCTGGGGATTACACAATCAATATCAAAGTACACTTGTAGTAAAAAAAAAATGGATTTGCAATGTAATGATTATTTTTCTGCATGGTGATTACAGTCATGTACACAGGGCTGCCAACACTCACGCAATGAGCGTGAGACTAACGCATTTCACCCATTTCTCACACTCTCACGCTAATCATGATATTTCTCACGCACGAATCTGAAATAACTAGAATCTAGATTCTAAATATAATAATAAAAATTGATAGATTTCAATAAAATGGCGACCAACTCAAATAAAGACATGGTTGGCATTTTTCAACAGGTGGGTATTCCGTGTTTATCATTTCCTTTGCATGTAAAATTGTATAATTTTCTCTCTTCATAATGCCTTTAGGTATATGTTAAAATACTCTATAAAGTATGCACCAGATCACACAATTTCACCTTGAAAAATAAAAAAGCTCCACCCTCCCCCACTCCCTCGCTTCGCTCGGTCGGGCTTGGTCACATCGCTCCCTCGCACTTCGCTTCTCGTATAATCTCACTCTCAACTATTATCCAATGTTGGTAGCCCTGATGTACATGTTAAAATAAATTCATTGCGATAAAAAGAAAACTACATTTTTTTTTAAATTATATACTCTGTTCACAACTTACAACAAAATAAAGAATAGACTATAGAGCTTTACATCACTACCATTCAAATGTTAGTAATTCAAATTGCCAACATGTATCAAGGCCCAATAGAATCCTTTTCTACTTTAAATAATACTTGTAAATAAATCATTAACAGAGCTCATAGTCAGATGTTGTGCACAACTCAGGAAGAATGAGCTATTCCACATCCCGTTAGAAGAAATTAATAAAATCAATTAAAACGCAACTGAAAACAGTAATTTTGAAACTTACATACTCTTCATTCAATTCAAATTACTAGTACACTGTACTGAATTTATGAATTTTCAAATCCTCAAATGAAACAATAATCTGCTGTAAGAGTTTCAGATAATTCGCACACACCTATGGGGAGGGGTTTAGTTAAAAAAAATAATGCAATTATTTGTTTGTAACTTTGTTTAATGACATTGCAAAACATTTTGTATGTCGATAATAATCCAAAATTGTTGAATGCATATCAATAAATTTGAATTGAATTGAATTGTGGGTTGGGCTACTGCTCCCGTCCCCTCCCCTGCTGCATACAGGGCCATGACTCCTCACTCATTGAGAGACAGATCTCCAAAGCAGGGGTCCAATGCAATGAAGAGTAGAAGCTGAATTCTTTCTGTTAAAGAAAACAAGATGAGATTGAAAGTTGACTTGAATTAGAATAAATGCAAAGTACATGTACAAATTATGGACAGTAGGAGCACTAAATATTTACCTTTGCAGACCAAGGTTTATAAATCATTTTAGTTTATTTCACAGAATTCAAAATACAATTGAAATTTATGCAACAGAAATTTAGAACAATACACACATTGAACAATAAATATCTCAACTTGAAATTTGATAATAAAAAACAAACTTGCAAATGAAATGAGAGGAAATCAGAAAACAAAATATAGTTTCTGCTTGTATAGCAAAAATGAACAAGTAAAGCTGAAAAATTATTTAGCTTTAACTAAGCAATACATTTCTAAATGAAGTGTAAGCAAGAAATGTTGGTGAGATATTTTGATCCTGGTGCCCATGAAACTCAAGGAAGAAAAATATTCATCATGCCAGACTGATGAAATTTTCAAAGGAGACAATAATAATAATAAAAAAATGTTACAAATAAATTCAAGAATGGGTGTATTTGCAACCAAGGCCAGTGGCCTTGTAGATGATGCTAAACCCTGGCTGAATATTGACATACCTGTACATGTAGCAACCTTATTAAATTCATGCAGAATTCACTTACCTTCCATAACTGGAGTGGTAGACAAACTCATTTCTTGCAGAAACTTTCTTCAGTCTCAGTTCAACAAGCAATCATCACCTACATCTCCAACATGATGTGGATGCAGACATAAATGCAGCATTAAGTTTCAACCTAGGCATGTTCAATCTGATGAACAAAGTCAAAACAAATAAATGAATGGGATGCTCTGATCTACCTCTCAAAAAAGAAAATAATTTTTCATCGGACACAGTAGGAGTCTATAGATACATGTATATCAACAATCCGTGAAGAAGTAGAAGCAAGATTAAATCAGTGGTGTAAGAACCAGGGGCAGGGGAGGGAGGGAAAGAGTGCCCCCTGAAGGATTTCAGTGGGAAAATCCACCAAACCACCACGAAAAAAATGAAAGAAAGGGAAAGGAAGAAAAAGGAAGGGAGAAAGGGAAAGAAAGAAGAAAAGGGAGAAAGAAGAGATATTGAAAAAAAAAGAGGAAAGGGGGGTGGGGACAGAGCCAAAAACTTCCTGGTAAGTAAATTTAGAATCAGTGGCATAGCTAGGATTTCACTTAAGGGGGCGGTAGTCTCTCCCTCCCTGCACCCTCCCCCCTATGGAGTGTGCTTCGCGCACTCAGTGTTTCGAATGCTTTGTGTACTCACTACCACCCCCCTCAAATGAAATCATAACTATGCCACTGATTCTTGACTGAGTTACTAGAAATTTTGGGCTCCCCCCCCCCCGATAACAGGAACCAGGGCTGCATTTCACAAAACCGTCATAAGTCTAACTTCTTGGACATCCAATTGAAACGCGTGTTGTAGAATTAACACGCGTTTCTATGGGATGTCCATGAACTTAGACTTATGACGGTTTCGTGAAATGCAGCCCTGTTACACCGCTGGATTAAATCATACCTAGTCTCAATATGCTTCCTTATGCTGTCTTTGAAATCTGAGCTTAAACTGTACACACATGACACAGTCATAGACCCCCCGCCTCGGCCTCCCCCTTCCTTTACACTGCTATACATCATGCAACAATTTAGGATACTAGTAACCGATTCGTCAACTCGCCAACACACTATGCATGTAGGTGGGATAAACGTTGAATCTCACTGTCAACCGTTTTTGCATTGCATTTACAATCATAGGCAATCCGACCGAAAGTCTGGGCAAGATGTTGCGTCGTGACAGGGTGCAGCGGTAACATGAGCTGCCGACGATGAAAAGAGTTTACAAAGTTCGTGAGTTTATAGCACATAATTTCATGACATACAGCTCAGGACAGTTCTTTGAAAATATAAAGAAATTAACGCAGATTTGGCACAATGTAGAACTCATTATGAATAGATTCTATTTTTTTGACAAATTAGCGAAATTTAAACTGTACTCACCTCTGGACTTTCCGAGGCAAAGGCCGACTTTGTGCGAATCAAATGCTAGCTTTTATTCAAGCCGTTTTTCGTCAAATTATTTGTTGTAGAAATGTGCGTTAAGGACGCGACCCTTCGTATATTTGCTAGCTAATTTCTACGAAGTGTCGGGTTAATGGACCCGACTTTTAGTAGATTTAACTGGTATATTTCTCAAACGGTGAACCCGACCTTTCGTAAATAAAGGGGGCTCTTTTCACGAAAGGTCGCGTTACGCGATTACACGGCCCGACGCGAAGACCCGATGGTTCGAAGTAAGCCCTAATGAACACAGTTGTTTATCATTGGTCATATGAATTTGATACAATTTGTATTCAACCATCACCAGCTAATGAGGGAAAATCTCCAATCAAAACAATTCCCCAAGAATTTTAGATCCTAGATGAGATTCCTAAGTCTTTTCAACTTGGCCACATTTTCTTGTATAAAAATGAAATTGATTACATCTCATCTAAATTAGTTGATATTAAATTATATTTTATAATGCAGTTTCGTTACGGAAGTTATTATATTTGCTACACTAGTACTTGCTTGGACTCATAGTTCAATTTCCACCCATAACAGGTTCCGTCATGGCTCTATCCAATGCTGAACGGCAGAAAAGGTGGAGCGAGAGGGAAAAAAGAAGAAACAAAGAAGCCTTCATGGCCAAGGAAAGAGAAAGAAAACGCCGCTCATACATCCCAGTCTGCATGCTGTCCAAGAAAGAGCTACGGCTGCGGAGACGCGCTGTTTTGAAGAGAGTGAAGAGGCACCAAAGGAGAAAAAAAGAAGAACAAGAAATCAACGTTATTACCACAAGACATATTGTTGTCAAGCTGCCTGCTCTTTCCATAGCCAAGTCTAAGCAGAAAGAAACTGTAAAAAAAACTGACGAAGCAACGATCTATGTATCGCCGAGCCTTAGACAAAATTTCAAACCTGAAAAAGAAAAACAAGGAGCTTTTGAAAGAAAGACAGAAATTGAGGAAGAGATTGGATCGCCGAAAGAAACTAGCAGAATCATTGCAGGAAGACAACCCATCCAACATTCCGGAAGTTTCCACGTCTCCTAGAGCTCAAACACACCTGGACTGTCAATCCGTTCGTCAGAAAATCCACAGCAAGTTCGGAAAGAAAATGCTCATGGCTTACTCTGTATTTCATCCTTTCATAGCAGACCTGAAATCCTGGAAGAGAATAGGCAAGAGGCAACTAGCGTTGGAAGCGGCAGCAAAGCTGCTCAAGAAATATCGTCTGATCTCAAGTTTCAGCAAAGCGACTAGAGTCTCCTGGCGTAAGATTTCAAAGATGGATCAGGGAAGAAAGAAGAATGCCTCCAAAACAAGTACTATGAAAGGAAAAGTTGTTGACTTCTTGGAGAGGGAAGATAATTCTTCACCGCTACCAGGAAAGAAGGATTCGGTCAAGGAAAATTCTGAAATCAAGCAAAAGCGTGTTCTCCACGATTATATGAAGAATCTCCATCTGAAGTTCTTGACGGAGAACCCAAGATGCAACATCTCCCGGGCTTCTTTCTGTAGACTTCGTCCAGCTCATCTCATTCTAGCATCTTTCGCTACAAGAAAGACATGCCTTTGCAGTCGCCACCAAAACCTGCTCCTTAAACTGAAGTGCTTGCGACAGAACGGAATCAAGTGCACCTTAAATCCGGACAGGTTCATCACCCAGTACCCGTCTGACAAGAGAATGGTCGACCACATCGACGCCCAACTACCGTCTTCACTGGCAGCTCTAACCTTCAGGGAATGGAAGCGGATATGCGACAAGGGTAAAATGAGGTGGAAGGAGGTTCAGACTGAAGTGAGCAGACGAGAGTTCCTCGACTTACTTCGTGATTCACTTCCCGACTTCCGTGCTCATGTGGAACGAATTTCCAAGCAGTACAAAGAAATGAGGAAACTTCGAGACAACCTGGAGGAAGGAGAAGTTCTCGTTTGGATGGAATTCGCTGAAAACTATACATGTTCTGCTATGGAAGAAGTCCAATCTGCATATTGGAATGCTCAGGTAGTGAGCCTACACACCATGGTTGCATACTTCCCTCGAAAGAGAAATAAAAAATGCAAAAGCTACGTTGGTGTGTCCGAGAGCACATCCCACAACGCCACAACTGTGTTCACGATTCTGAAGACGTTCATCCCCATGCTGAAGACCGAGTATCCTGCGCTGGAAAAGATCCACTATCTGACTGATTCCCCCAACAAGCCAGTACCGTAACAAGACTATCTTCCACATGCTGTGTACCCACAAGGAACATTTCGGTGTTGAAGGGCAATGGAATTTCCTAGAGAGTGGTCACGGGAAAGGACCGTGTGACGGTCTTGGTGCAAGCGTGAAACGAGCTGCAGACATGGCAGTAAAGCGGGAAAAGTTTGCGATCCAAGACGCTGCAGACTTCATACGCTGGACAGAATCTGAGAAGGAAAGTAAGGTTGTGTTCTTCTTCTATACCCAAGATGATATCGTCAGATGTTCAGATATCCTCGCAGAAAAACCGGCCCCCAAACCAATTCCTGGCACATTCAAGATACATGCGGTGAAACCCATCGGGAAACACAGCGTGGCAGTCCGGGAAACAAGTTGCTACTGTAACATGTGCAGTAAGGATCCTCGTACTACATCATGCGCTGGCTGGAAAATGCACTCATTACTTGACACGAAGGAGGAAATATCCCATCAAGACTGCTCCATAGAAGTTCAAAACGACTTCCCTGGAACAGCTGCAACGCTGAAAGACGCTCAGACTCCGCAGATCCGCCACGATGTAGGTGACTGGGTGGTAGCCCGGTATGATGACAAGTGCTACGTTGGTCAGATTACCCATGTTGACAAAACAGATGCCGAGATTAACTTCATGGAATTCGCAGGCAAACATAACAAGTTCCTGAAGTGGCCAAGACAGAGGGATGAGATCTGGGTCGACAACAAAGACATTTTGATGAATGTGCCAGCTCCATCTCCAACCGGGAAAAACAAGCGTCTGTTTATGGTGGATGAACATGTGCTCGTGGCCCTTGTAGCAGAATGAAAACATACTTCATTACCTTACCCCCACATTACATGATACAGGATCGAAAAATACTTTGATTTTCTGTGTTACAACGGAGACAGGATTTGTATTAAGTTTGATAACTCTTCTCAGACTCTTAAACAGCTTGAAGAACTTCTTCTTTAACTTACACTATAACATGGAGCTGTATATGATTTGCACTTACCCTTGCTTTAGCTGACACTGTTTGCTTGCTCTCAATGAATTCTAATTTATATTTCAAACATTATGTGCACAATTTTGCCGATAAAGATAAGCCCCAATATACAGTTACAAATCGCAAACAACAATTTATAAAAGATGTCCAATTCTTTAGTGATGTAAAGTTTAACTTATTCCAAGGGCATGTTAAGGTGTCCGAATGTCATGAAGAAACATTTTCGAGAGATTGAAAGATTTTCAGAATCACTTATGAAATGACCCTAGTAAATTTAACTTCCGTAACGGCAAATTTCCGAAATACATTTAGTCTACTATTAATGACTCTTATACCTAAGGTGGCACAGGAATAAAGTACATTTAGCATCATGAACCAATGACCTAGATGCGGAGTTATGTAATTAGTGGGAAGGATTTGGCAATGTCACATATAAAGGATACCCCCCCCCCCCCCCGCTTCCCTTGTTAACCACACCAATGGTCCCAGGAACATCGAGGTTCCAAAATTTTTGGTTCCAAATTTGGTTTCAAATCCCGATTTCTATAACTTTCGATGCATAAACTGATAAGACCAGACTAAATTTTCTCATAAGAAACAACACTCAAAATGTTTGAATTACATTATTTTAAGGAAGTAAGAAATTTATTTCAGTTATCAACTTCCGTAACGGAGCGTGAGTAATGGATTTGACACAGAAGGACGAGATAGAAATGTCGTGTATTCTACCAGTATTTACCACGTTTTGTTTAGGGTCTGAAGTTTAAGGGCCTACATGTTTTAAGTTGTCTCATTCAAACTATGAACAGAAACCCATGAATGAAAGATGAACTATGTTGGATTTCTAATATACTGTCTTTAGATAGACAATTTTGTTACACAATTCGACTTGTCTCAAACTCAGTGCATGCACTTTGTCGAATTGTTTATCATTCTTATGAATTATGTGTGCAGAAGAAGATTCGGCATATCTAATATGTATTCTTAACAAAAGAACGAGCATCATTTCAAGCTTTTATATTTCAGTTAACTTCCGTAACGAAGAGTGAATAATGGAAATGTCACTGCAGAATGAGATGAGAAAAATCCATCGCTTACCAATATTGAACATATATTATTTAGGGTCTGCAGTTAAAGATGCCATATATTTCTTCGGTTTCATCATTCAAAATCTGAACATACTCTGTATGAAAGATTGTGCAATGTTTGAGTTGTATATTTTATATATTTTTGCAAAACAGTTGCGACAGAAAAATATATATTTAACTATTTTTTCTTCAGTGAAAACGCATGTTGTTTTTATTAAATATACTTTTGATATTACCCTATTACCGCCCTAACGTGTCTATTATTACTTCATTCCCAAAGTGAAATAACTTGAAGTTTCATGTGATCGATACTCACGGTAAACTTCCGTAACATCGATTTACATGGTCTGAGTTCGTCTCATCAGTACTTCAAATTGACGCGACATTGACTTGCCCCTTTTCTGATGCTACTTTCTCGTCTATCGTACTTTCATATTATACAGTTATCAACTCATTCTATTAACCTTGTTTTTACACATTTTCCTTGCATCAATTGTGATGTGTTTCTGAGAATGACCCTGCATTACTTTACACTTTTCTGGCTTGGGGTCATCTGATTATTAGTGGAACATTCGGTGATCAATGACAAATGATCTTGCAGGGTAGAAGGTTGAGATTTGTGTCTTATTTCAGCAATACGTAGATCATCCACATATTTCCATCTTAATGGGGTGGAGGTTGATATATCATTAATCATAACCATGAAGATGATAGGGCCGAGATTTGTACCTTGCGGCACTCGACAAGTAGTGGATGCCAGTTCACTATGAGTAGACTCTACACGAACACAATGAGATCTATTCTCCAGAATATGTACTTTTTTCCAAAGTATCTTCATTGTTATAGAATCCCCTTTAGAATCATGTGGAATTTCAAAATATTTTTAACGGCAGTGTTACTTAGAACTGGAATTTACATGAATTTGATCACTGCTGGAAAAAAAATCGATAAGGACATACTGTTTTAACGCTCACGGTTGTGATAAAAAGAAAACGCAGTTATGTAATGTTGCCCTCACCCTCACCCCCCCCCCCCATAAAAAACGCCTTCACAATACATTGCTCAGTTCAATTTGAATAAAAATAGAATGTGTATTGATTAATGATTACCATGAGGAAGTATTGTTACCAAAATTGAAAAAAAAAAATTATCGTGCATTACATGGGGCAGTCTGAGCTGATTTCCTTTTTATCTTTTCATATTATTACCTACAGAAGGAAAATTTCCTATGCAATAAAAAGGAAAAAAGCGTAGGATGAAAGTTGAAAAGGCAATGTGTTTGCTTTTCAGCTTAAGTAATAAACGGCAAGTTATAGCCTAGTCTGTTGCCATGAGGCCGATACGTCATGTTCAAAATACATCAAGAATGGACGTCGAGATTCTAACATCACGTGGTTTGGTTCTATTGTTCATCTCACATGTGACGATGGATACATCATTAATGGCAACGGAGCTCTGCAGTGTGTACCAGGAGAATTGCCATTCCTTCCTGTGTGGAACGATTCGATACCTACCTGTGAGAAGGGAATAGGTATCCATTTTATTCTTCTTCCTCTTCTTTAATTTTCTGCCATTCAGAAATAGAGGCTAAGATGATGATCAAGGTTGTTAAAACAAGATCATCAGAAAAATAACACGGTTTATATGTTCCAAGTATCGAATAATTTCACACAGATATGTGTCTAAATAAAAGGAGCAAAATTAACAGTAATATTACCTTGCTCCTCCATGTCCTCCTTCCCACCAAGTAATAGTGCATAAACGGTTCACACAGTCTGAGAGTTGGACGGGGAATAGCGAAAAAGGTGGATGGAGCAATCGGTAACTTCGATAGCTTTTCGCCAGTAATCAGCCACTATCATATATGTGTATAAATAAAGTACATTTTAAGGTTATGGTTTTTCTATAATAAACTAACAAGATAAAACAGTCCTTATGAATAAAACCAAATACCTTTTCATTTCATACAGTTACAACTGAACTTTTAACCAGTACAGGGCTATTCGGAGGTAAGATCAATAAAACGTTGGCAATACAATAATCGTGTGGATGCTCAGTGGCATACATATTGTATTTTCAACATGCTTCCTCCTAGAGTCGTGTTTACTTTTACATTGAGCGTTGTATGAAATCAGATCCATACCGAAACTATTTAACGCGCGCCTCACGAGAACTGAATTACAGTGACCTCCTTCTACTTTTTTGCTAAATATATTTTTTTTCTTCACGTTTCTTTTTTCCCTAACCTATAACCAAATAGCAATTCAAAGCACTAGTTCTAGCCGCATATCGAGAACTGAGGCTAAAATTGAAAACAGCACATTTGATTGACATGATTAAAGACATGTTTCTACACCATTGATATTTTGATAGTCTATTGATGATTTCTGGTATTAAAATAGTTTCTATAAACCATAAACATTTCGATGGCATACAGATTGCATTTTGAAACCAATATCGGTCTTATATCACTCTTCCACATGATTCACTAAAAAGGTAGAATTTAAACAAAACAATAGAAGATATTTATAAACTACATGATCTAGTCGAAACCTACATAACCCCGCCTTCTGCAACGTAGGAATTTCCCACTCACTTATGTATCATTGAAGAAAAAGAAAGGAATAATGAAGTCCCGAACGAAATAGAACTATCCGATGATGCTGAATCAGATCTTCTTGTCTTTTTTGCTTATTTTCAGATAGTACTTCAAGGTCTGATGAGGCTTTTACAACTCGTCTTAATCATGCCAAAGGTACCTGCAGTATGAAAGCGTTATTATGTAAATGATATCTTTCCTGGAGAAGTTCAGAGAGAGATACAGCGGTGTTACATTTCATATTCAATCATTCATTTCTACGTTATATCGGGTAGCCAAACGTAAAAATTCACTCTTATTGTGAATGATGCAGTTATCAATCATACTTTGCCCCGTTTTGGATGAAACGGCCTTCTCTAGTTTACTGTTCATTTTATCTTCAAAATACAAGTAACATACACTAAAGCTAAATTTGCAACATATATTCATATTCACTAATGTATGTACTATATTATGAAAAATTGATTATATCTTGGAATGAAAACATTAAAAAGCAATGTTTGAATTTAATTCTTATAGACAGCGAAGTGTGCACTAAAACTGATCGCCGTGAACCGTGGATAAATGTTGTCCTGAAAACATCTACGGCAGTTATGTCTTTCCTTCTTTTCATCATCGTAATATTTTGGATCATTGGCCGGGTTCGGGGATACCTGTCACTGAAGAGGCAGACTTCATCTCAGGTGAACAACACTTAATTAATTTCAAGTCCCTTGAATTCCACAATAGTACCAAAACTTTAACTGCAAATTTTAATCGCAAACTGGAAAAAAAAAAATGTGTTTTTTTTTTCAAATTTCTTAATAAATGCCGAAATCCCTTTTCATCATTTCGATAATTCTTTTTTTTCTTCTTCTTCTTCATTCTATAATCTGATCAATTTAAATGAGATGACTTGAAAGCTTAACATATTTTTATTCAAACCTTATTTCAGATATCCCACACGTACTTGGAAATGACGACATCCAGTCTCCAGGGCAATGCAGGCCTACCAGGGATGTCTCTACCTGGGACTTCAACGTGGTCCTTGGAGATTTCACAAGAGGAATCTACCATGTCTGCTTGCAGAAGAACTACAATCAGAACCAGTTCCGTTTTGTACGAGTCTATTCCTCCTAACGGGCCTAATATATGTAATACATCTAGCACTAAGAATCAGGGAAACGACGATGACATTGACGCGTTTGGCTACATTCTCCATAATCCTAGACCCAGTCTTAACAATAAACCGAATACGTGTATTATCTCAAGCCAAAGATCAAGCCAGGAGATCGATGATGACATTGACGCGTTCGGTTACACTCTCCCTAATCCTGGGCCCAGTATTCACAACACGAGAGGGGTATCCCATCAGGAACCACAGCAAGCAGGGCGTGTTGTCAATCAGGTTGATTTTGATGAAGATGGATACCTTGTTCCACATAATTATAGACAATTAAGACATGTTATAAAATGATTATAATGGGGTTTTTTTACACAAATGAAAGAGAAATGGAAAATTCGATACTGCACGCGAAATAACGTGCTTTTGAAATCATCCCAATGATAAGAAATCAACTCAGTCTTGTTGAAAAGCGCATGCACTGTACACAGAAATTATGCCAGTCGCTTTTGGTATGATCAAAACATACCCTTCATATTTATTACATTAAAAATAAATCTAAATCAATGCACCTGTGCGAGATGTGAGGATCATAAAATTAGCCAGACCAAACGACATTATATAACAACAGTACAGGAGCATTCCCCTTGACAAGCACAGTTCTTTAAACGGATTCAATGACATACCTTGTAATTAATCGCATTGTGTTCGTTGTAATCAAACTAAATTCACAAAATGTTTTAACCAATTGCATGATTCTCTCTGTAGGTTATTTCTGACTGAATATATCAGGCTGAGGATGAAGTGCACCAACTTCAAAGCATGTACTGTTTATTAAAAAGTTATAAGTTTTTGTTTTTGTCTTTGTTTTTTCAAATTTCGCTTCAAATCAAAGTCGATTTTAATTACGAAAACTCCAAAATTAAATTTGGAAATTACATTTAATCTAATTTTGGAGATTTCCTTGATTCAAGGCTCAGAAATTTAAAGCGTGTAATGCAACTGCAGATTCTAAGGAGAGATCAAGTAATCAAAACGATTTACAATTACAAGTAAGATTATAGGGAATTTCCATAAGTATTTTTGTCTGTTGATGCTTGTTTGTTTACTACAGTTTGTTTTCTATATGTTGATGAATGAACAGTGGTGTTTAAAGATGTCAGAAAGTTTACCTGGCAGCAGTACGTGGGTAGATTTCTAGAAATTGAAACAAAAATAATTATCTCACTAAAACATATCCACTTATAACTAATGAAGCACAGAAATGTGAAGAGGAAGTTGGGGAAAACTTATATCATAATGATTGTCGCGTGTAGATAATGAGAGAAAACGCCTACGCAGGGCAAGGTTTAGTTTTGAAAGAACTGAAGAGTGATGGACGGGACTATAAAGAACGTTATGAGAGATGGAAACTAGGCATGAAGTAGACCTCAACAATAGATTAATGATTCAAAGTGATAGTGACACATAAGGTCTGTCTATCAGGTTGTAAGGAAACAGTGTTCTCATAGCAAAATGCAGCACAGTTTTGGTTGCATAACATTTGTTGTTTGGAAATTTAAAAAAAATAAAAGAAATATTAGAGTTACCAATGACTATTATCATGACATTTGGCACAAAATTTGGAATCAGACCGTTACTGTATTGTTAGAGTTATTCTATGTATTTATCCTGTGACTGTCCTTGTATATTTGACAATTTCTTTGAATGTCACAATAATTGTTCACGTATCATAATTACTTATTCTTTTAACTACAGTATTACTAATCAGAGTTTTACCTAGTAGAAGTTTAAGACGTATTCGGCAACCCATAATTATGATAAGGAGTGGTCAACAGGTATCAAGAAGTCAAGAAAAACATGATGTATGTGGCATGGAAGCCCAGTCTCAGCATTAATCATGCATGTTTACATATTGGTCTTTCTTGTATTTTGCTATATGGGTAATAGAAATATTACAATTACTCGTAATTACCGAGGATTTTCTGTAACCTCCGTTTTCTGTGAATTTACTGCTATTGCATTACATGCTTTACGTAAATTTTTATGATAATTCATGTATTGGTATACATGATTTTTTTAATAATAGATGAAAGAAGAATGTTCAGTTTCTTTGTTTGATAAATTAATATTATCATAAAAAAGGCACCGTCCATTACATAATGTATCACATGTAGCAGAAGAAATGATGAATAATAAAAGAAGTCATCATTAACAGGTTCATTATATCATCCTTAAAGCAACGTGTATTTCGCTTTATTTCAACACCATTATTACAAATTTCCTATGGAATTTATGTTTGTAGTCAGAATACACACATCTCAACTTGCTCTCTATAAAGTTGCAGACAAGTGTAGAATTCCCCCATATCGAAAGTTCAATAATGTTTAATGAGCACAGAATCTGAAGATTGATATACATCATGAATATCTTTTATTTGCCATTGTTTTTCCTATAATTCATGTTAGATATAGTCTTTCTAAAATAGATCCCCTAAACTGTTATTCAGTCTGGCTCTATTTACGTTGACAACTTCTTACTAGTACAGGGAGTCAGTCACCCTTTTACAAGCTATGCTATTTGGCTGGTTTCCTCTTATTTCTTTACTATTCTTGTTTTCTCTATAATCCAGTTCCACCTATTAAGTTCAGATTTTTGTATTATGCAATGTCTATGCGTATACTCTGTTAAATGATTGTAATTCTTTTGTATTGAAATGAGAAAATAAACTGAAACTGAATAAACATAAAAACTCTATCATCAACTTGTAATTATATACGTCCTATACCCTTGTACACACTTATGTTTGGACATTCACTATCTTTTCGGTTTTATACGGACTAAATCTGAGATAACTGGAATTTCACTTGACTGTATTCACAAAATAACCCAACTATAGGTGGGAACCACAGTAAATATGCAGTAAAATGATACATTTGATGTCAATATGATACCATTTCCTTAACGCCATAATACCTTGCTACATCGGAATGACCAATAATATTACACTTGTCCCTTAATACAAATCAAACTTTTGATTCGGGATCATATAGAGTGAAAATGGAGATAACACAATCATAAAGTGGTCTTCTTAAGTGTATTTTGATTTAGAGCAAAACTGCCACGAAACATATTTTTCACGACTACCGTTTCATTTTTTTCATAAATTTCAAGATATATCCATCTTTTCAGTTTATTGGCAGGATCATAAACGAACCTGCCCCCACCCCCATTTTTCTCTCTAATCACAAAACTAACAATGGAAATGTAAAAAGAAAACAGTAATAGATATGGGAATAAATTTCCTATACTTTCATGATAAGCATGCATCGACATGAAAATGGCGTAACTCTAAGAAAATGGCCTAACTCAAACACTATAACTGTGTGAAATCAAGTAGATATTATTACATTAACTTTCCCTTTTCTTCTTCTTCACAAGAATGTCCCTACGCATCTTAAATTTTATACTCCTTTACTACCACCGAAATTTTAAAAAAAGTGTTGATTAAATCCTCACGGTCATTCAAGGGACTGAAATTCATAGATTGTAAAACATTCAAGAGGAGATTTGTGGAGTTTAATGATGTTAAAAAAAGACTTAGATTAAATGAAACACTTGATGTATAGTACTATCTATCATGAAATAATACAAATTTAGGAGGGGAAATGTTGTTGTTTTCTGTTTAAGAAAGAATAAAGTGCTGTGGGTGTAGAATGAGAGAATGAGTGGGAGACAGGAGAGGAGGGAAATGAGGACGGAAGAGACAGAGTGAGGTTAAAGAGTAGACCCTCGTGCAAAATGGTTCTTAAAGGGTTTTCGAAATTGCCCAGGGCCAAAAATCGAACAAATAAAAAACATGTCTCTTGGGAATCTTCTAGCTTTCTGTAAGAGCTTGCCTAAACAAAGAGTTTAAAGTGGTGTAATGTTTCTTTTACGAGTCCAAAATATACGGGTGATAAGGTTTATTGATGAACGTGAAGAAGAAGTTATTAAAGGGTTAGCTCATTTATCAAAGAGAATGTGTCCCAGTTCTGATGTTTCTCCTGCCTCCAAGATCCAACTCATTCACTTCTTTTTATCTGATCTGATTTGGTTTCTTTTTTAAAAAAGATTCATGTCACAGAGATGCGACAAATAACAAGGTATGAGTTTACTTTGATAAACAAAATAAAACAATTAATTATGAGTTTAATGCAAAGGGACCCCCCCCCCCCCACCTAATTCATCTTGTCAGCCACAACTATAGAATGCACTTAAACAAATTTATCGGCACTTCTCGTCAGAGAAACTTTTATGAATTCCCCCCCCCCCGTGAGAATTATTGCATCGCAATGTTTGGTTTTGTTTTTCTTTTCATACTCTAGCCTGTTCTGTCATCCCTTATCATGCCATGCTTATTAGAATTCGACCTTATTTGACACAGTTCCCCATAGCCTCGAAGTTCAAGTTTGCCTTCATTCCTTTATAACACCTTCCGCATAGATAGTCACATTTACCACTGCTCATGATTCTAATGCTCAACCAAATTCTACAACACTAAGATTACTTCATCCAATAACTTAAAATTCAAAATCAACAGAGGGGGCGCAAATTCACTTCCTCCTGTGATTGGCAATGCTACCATTTTGTTGTAGGCACATCGATTGTGTTTTTCATGTCTTAGGCATAATTCGACTGAGATTCATGAAGCTATTTTAAAAGTAATGTCTCAAGACCACGACCTGATTCATTACCTACAGCCTTGGCTGTGAAAAGACAGGCATTGTCTCGGATGCAATGTCACACCACGTCAGGAGTGCTTTTTGTTAACCATAATTTCTAAACGATTTATTTATATTCTTTTTTAGTATAAATATTATTTCTGTATCTGTTCCTATCATTTCAAATTTATTGAAAGTAATGTTTACATTTTATTCCTTTTTGACAATGCTTATAATGTTTGTCGAATAGATCATGATTAACCGGAAATTCTCTTCTGCAATAATTGCTCAAAATCAAATGTTTATACGGATTAAATACAAAGTTTTTGTTGTGACATATTTTCAGAAGGTAGCAAATTTGTAAAACTTTGATTATCATTGATTATCATTGACATTTGAATATATTCAACTGCAACTTAAATAATATCCTTCTTTCGATTCTGCACCATGCTGTGTCCAAATGAAGTAACTATTTTCCCCTCGAATTTTTTTTTTTTTGGAAAGGTCATAACTGATGATTCAATCAGAAATCAGAATATCGAGATGAGAGGTGGACTTACTTAGACAGACAATAAAAGCCTGTAGTGAAAGAAAGGAGTGATTATTAACCAATTGCTTACGGCAACGCGGGAACCGGGTGGCCATTGTAAACAGTCATCGGGATTTAAATGTTCCATTCCCACGGAATTCCCACGGTTCGGGGTAACTCATGTGCGAATCTATTGTTCACTCTCTTTTATTGCAATTCTGATAATGAGGTTTGTCACCTTGAAGGCTGAGAAAATACTAGGGAATCGCTATAAAAATTAAAGAAAAAATGAAAATTTTAAAAAAAAATCTAAAGGGGAAGTGAGAAAACAAAACGAAATATGATTCAGCATAACTTTGCATCTCTATTCTCATAACAACGGGGAAGCCAGTGTACGTGAAAAAGGGAGCAAAAAATACGCAGATTCAGATTCATAGATTGTTTCATTTTCCTTTTCATATTAAAGAAATAAATAAATAAATGGACAGTAGAGAGTCACACGCCTGCCAACAACAGACTTAGTTTTATAACGGACGGCTTTCTTAACAGGAACTCCGGTATGTATTCATATTCGTGGTGCATTTCAATTAATATAATTTCCATTAGGCCAGCTTTACTATTCTGCAAGAGCACTGGGAGAATATTTTGCTATGAGGTGCATTAATCAGTTGCCATTTCCATGGAGGAATGCATGCAAATTTTGTACAAAATAAAGGATTTATGAATGTATGTTTTTTAAAGGACCTTTGTCATGATAGATATACATGATAAAGTTCTTCAAGTTGTAAAAGTAAGTAAAATGAAAATGAATAATTCTTTAAGATCCTTGTAGAAATCATGAAATTAAGCTTAAAAGGACACCGCCTCAAGTTAGGTTTCTTGGCGGTATTATCATATGATATTTCATGATGAACTGGGAGGGTTTGCTGCATGATAAGCAACAGAAAATCCTACGAGAACATAATTCTAGTTTTGAAATACACTCAAAATGGTCAGGAAATGATAATGATGATGAACACTTATAACCCGAATACAACGCCAGCATCCTGTCAGTTCAAAAAACTAAACATTTTTTTCCTGCTACTATTTTGTTATTATTGTAAGCACCGTATAAATAGATACTCAGCTGTTACATACATGTGCATATCTACGTGGTAGACATTACAAGATATTATTTCTGTCTTTGCAACACTTGTCGGTTTCAGTATTGCAACTGAATAAAGCGGTTGGAATAAACGTGAAAATACCTTTATCTGTACTACTCACAAGATAATAGATTACGTCTTTCTCTAAATCTTGAAAGCTTCATGTGGTCCTACCTTTGGGGCAATGAAAAAGAGTACGTCAAACATGATTTTAGTGCACAAAAATAAAACATTACTTATTTACCTCATGATTTCAACATTGTGATATTCTGATTTCATTATGTGCACATTCAACCCTGAATTAATAAGTATCATTTACAAAAGTGGTAAACACCCTTCCAAGAATTCCCCTCACATTATATCAGATTTATCACAAGATGTCAAAACTGCAGTTTTTGCAATTTTCACCTTTGTGCTCACTCAAGCGTCAAATTTGGCGCAAAAGTCAATCGATCTGTTGGGAAGCACATAAAATTCATGTTGCATGTCTTCTAATGCTGAAAATTTGAAATTTGCTCCGATATCATTGAATCAAATTAGGACATGAGGTTCGGAACTTTAAAAGAGACAATTTTGCATTTAGGTCATGTTCACTGAAGCATGACGAAGGATGTGCCCTGAATTTTACTTGAAATGTAGCTGAGAAGCATAGCTACGTGCCCCTGTATTCAGATTTCCTCAAAGTTTCCTGATTTAAAAAGTAAACAGATTTGTTTAAGTATGAAGTTATTTTATGTGTTGTGTTTATTTTAGGGCTTTTTTCTATCATTTTTATTCCGGTCATTTTTCTTATTGTGCAAGGTATAAATAGAGAAGAAAGGTCAAACTGAAAGGGGGTTTTAAATAAAAGGCACGATCTCGACATGCATAGGAGAATATATAAGACTTTACGGTTACAGCATACTTGATACGACATGCCTGACATGTAACATGAAAGTGGCAGCATGCTTCGGAAAAAATGAAAATATCCTCATTTAGGGGTAACGTTCCTTCTTATTACAGTTTTAGGGGTGGTGCCCCTAGCTCTTACCTCCTGCATCACTGCACCACACTGTAATAAATGACAAGAGAATGCGCTGTCATATTGATATGACAAAATTGATATTTTTGCCAGCTACGGCATGGTGCTACGCATACCCATGATCTGGGTACCTTTAAATTGATATTTTTTGCCAGCTACGGCATGGTGCTACGCGTACCCATGATCTGGATTCCCTGACTTCATTATCTTCTTAAAATGGAACCGCAAGATAAACTGCCATCTCTCGTTTTCTATTAATTCACCATGATTTGCTCTGAACATGACACTGATATTCAAAACTTTTTATTGCAATTCATGAATAATGCAGACTTATAAATTTTGTATGTTAAATTAGGGTGTCGAATACTATACTCGCACTATACTCGCATACATAATGTTCATTCTGCAGTGATTTAATTACTTGCTGATATAAATATCGTTTGGAATGTAATATGCCATGTAAGAACCAACAATTATTTGGAAAGTGAAAATCTTGCTTCATTCATATAAGTATGTTTTTATCATTCCGGTGTTTGCAAGTATATAGTGCGGCCGTCTCATTCTGCATTTTGCATTTTCAGTAATGGAGAACATTGATATCATTAACTGGGTACCTTTAAATTGATATTTTTTGCCAGCTACGGCATGGTGCTACGCATACCCAGGAGTATGACTTTTGAAATCACTATTCAAGAATGAGATCTGTAACTGATTGTATATACAATATGACATTTTATTGATAAGTAGTGCCTCATAATATGCAACAAACAACTCTGAATATTCCTTCCTTACTCTCTCGATCTCTTTTTTGAATGGTGGAGAAAATTATATCATTAATCAGATGATGTGACCTATTCGCAACGATTGTTTGAGCGACTGGTTTGTCATTTTGCACATGTGAACATATTACACGTTCACTGGTTATCACGTTTTTTGTTTTGTTTTTTTTTTCTCTCCCTTCTTCACCTTCCTCTTCTTATTTCCTGACATTTTTAGTATTTTTTGGCAATTTTGCCCCTGCCGCTGATCAATGCAAAGTCAGTTTTTTGACAGTATTTCATTTGCCATATTTTACTGATTACAGTTCATGTATGTATGTTGTCCGTGAATGGATATTGGTATACAAATTATGCTGCATGCATTGAAGCATACCGCGTAATGCAGAAATTTCTGTGTCTCAATCACGAGATGGTGCGACCCATTCGCAATGATTGAATGAGCGATTGGTTTGTCCTTTTTTTTTTATTATTTTTATTTTTTTTAAACCCAAATATTGGATGTTTTTGTGCTTCATGTATGTTATCCGTGAATGGATCTGGGTATACACGTTATATTGCATGTTTTGAATCAGTATACCGATTAACGCAGCCTTTTTATTTACTCAATCTCTTTCAACCTTACACTAACCTATTTAAATGCTGCTATAGATCAACTATTCGGATGTTAATTTAAGGATCTTACACTTTTCAAAAGTAGTAAGGTATTATGTAATCATGCTTGAAAGCATGATGTGTTTATCCGTCTGTTCCTTTTTTTTCTTTTTCCCCTCGCATTCCTGCTCGTTCAAACCTCTTTTGTCGCGCCATGTTTTTTTTATTTTTTTATGGCCGACCCAATCATTGTATGAATCAGTATGAACGGTTACACTGAGGATTGCTTTTCTTTTTTCTAATCCTCAACATGGATTGACCTTTCTTTCGCGTTTAAACGACTGTAAAATACCACATCTGCTTCATTTTTGTTATCTCTAAAGTGGATTATGTAACCCAAATTTTGCTTCTCTTGTATGCAATTTATATCGTTCACGGTAAGCTATGTTAGCTTCACCTGTGGCAATCCTATATTGATGTTCATCCATTATTTAATGTATTGTATACATAATAAATTACCTAGTATGTATTGGTATACTGTAACCCTCCTGGCTGCAACATCAGTTCAATGCCTTGCTAACCGGTTTATACATGATCCTTCACTTTATCGCGTTTTTATTTTCTTTAATTTACAAGCAGAATGACCCCGCTCTGAAGGGGAGTGGGACTTTTGGAATGGGTGGGCTTGTGTGTGTGGGGGGGGGGGGAGGGGTGGATGATTGGGATCGGGGGGGGGGGGGTTGGGGGGGATCGGACGTGTGGTGGGAGGGTTGTGAACGTTTGAATATTGCGGTCACTGATGCTATGGTGGTCCTCCTGGTTGGCGGTGCGACGTGGGTGTGTGGTGTCGCGTGTGAGCGGCTTTCCCTGTGATGGAGTATAAAATACCCCCAAATTGCTTTTTTTTTTCACTCTTTCTTATGGTGATACAAACTCTTTATCCATACTACATTCTTTAAAAATCTTTGTTACATGCCCTCCTGTGGAGGGAATTCATGATCTATATGTGATGAGAGAGCTATTTTAAGTGAAACATGTAGAAAAGTAATGGGAAAGTTGTTCGCATGTGGCATCATGCGCCTTTGTCGCATTGCCAGCTTGGGGATCTGCATTACGGTAGTGATCTAGATTTCGGGTGCTCGTAGCTCTCTTATTGTTTGTTCGTTTTTTCTCAGGCTTTCGTGATCGGTTTCTTAGATTTCTGTTTTCGCACAGTGTATCTTGTTTCAAGGTTTTCATTTTTCCTTTAAAAGGTTCACGAACTTGAGTACATGCATTATTCTATAACCCCCCTTTTTTCGTCTCTACAACGATACACTCTTGTTCACCAAATGCGTCTTATAATACTATTGTATTTGTTCTTTACAATTTATAATCCTGCTTCACCTGTGGCAGTCTTAAACTTATTCATGTTAATTCACTATTCTAATATACATGTAGGCTACTATTTACATAACAATGTCACCACTTAGCTGTTGATACTCTCTATTTCGCTTTTCACACTGGCCCAAACCGGAATGTATTGTCTCATGTTGCTAGGGCTGGCACAGGACTTATATTTGCATGTCTTATATAATTATGGGGAAATGCATTCGTGCAAATTGGGTACGATGCATTCCGTGTTCTTCTAATTTAATGGTTTTTTTTTTTTGTTTTTTTTTTTATAAATAGGAAGGCTGTTGAAAGGGTTTCTTGTCTTATAACCTTTTAGGTCTTTTTCAAGCTCACCCTTTCTGCCGCCTCTCCCCCTTCCTTCCTTCCCCTCCATCCCCTCCATCTCCTCACCCCTCGCAAACACCCACCTGATTGCATGCCACTTTACCTCAGGCTCCCAGGGTTCCCCCGTCACCGTTTCCTTCATGCATTCCTTCCTAGTAGTTGTCGATGGTATTCATTTTTCCCTCGCATAGTTGGAGCTCTGGCATTAACGTATGTTGTTAACGTTCGCTATGGATCAACTTTTTTTTAGTACACTCATTTTCTGCACCTGTTCTAAGCATATTCTGTATCTTTGCATGTTGTCTTTTTTACATCTTTATCTTCCATTTCTTACCTACATGTATGTTGTTATGTTATGTGTCATCACTGGGCAATTGTTATTACATCAAGGCAACTTACGGGATGTCAGCAATAATGTTTGTATTTTTCATTTTTTCCCTATAACTGTGACGGTATTTCCCCCCCCCCCCCCCCTTCTTTAAATGAACGACTCT
This sequence comes from Echinometra lucunter, assembly GCA_029962745.1. NCBI lineage: Eukaryota > Metazoa > Echinodermata > Echinoidea > Camarodonta > Echinometridae > Echinometra > Echinometra lucunter. Next base: position 3,697 of record JAPZVO010000247.1, on the reverse strand, counting down.
TACAGCTTCCCTTTCATGACAGTAGATGATGACAGTTTCTCAGACAGTTTGCCAAGTACCCATCCCCCCTCTGATAGGAATAATGCTTTTTTTGAAGACCATATCATTAGAGAAATTGACAATTATGTGCAAGAAGTCAATCACATCTATGATATTAATGACTCTGCCACCCAAATCCCTTCGTCTTCTTATTTAACAGAAAATCATTTCAAAAATTACATAGACTCACAGAGGAAAAATGACATGTTTTTTCTCCACTTAAATATTAGAAGTGCTCACAGCAATTTTGACAAGTTTCGTTCCTTCCTTGAAAACGTAAATCTCCCTAAGACCTCTATTATTGGTTTGAGCGAAACCTGGTTTAGTGAAACACCTAATTACTTATACTCACTCCCCGATTATAATATTGTCACAAAAAATAGACTATTGAAAAGGGGTGGCGGTGTTGCGCTTTTAATACCAAACTGCTTTCATTTCTCCATTTTAGAAGACATATCTTATATCGATAACACAATCGAAACTCTGTTTGTTGAAGTTCACATCCCCAGACGAAAAAAAATGATAGTTGGTGTTATATATAGACCCCCTCAATCCATTTGTAATAATTTCAATTCACAAATTCAAAATATTTTGTCAAAACCTTCTATAGCTAATAAAGATTGTCTAATTATGGGAGACTTTAATATTAACCTTCTTACATGTACCAACGAAAGGGCAACTCAAGACTTCTTAGATGTATTCTTGTCTTCATCGCTTCTTCCTGTTATCACCAAACCCACTAGAATAGCGGATACTTCTGCTACTCTTATTGACAATATTTTTATGAATTTCCATCCTTTGCTTCGATCTGGACTTATAGTTACTGATATTTCTGATCATTATCCAATCTTTGTTAATTTACCATTTGAACCACTTTCTCAAAAATGCACTAATCAACCTAACAAGTATAAATTCACCGATGAAAACATCATCACCCTACAAAATAATTTAACTCATACTGATTGGTCCACCATATACTCTAGTGAAGATACGAACGCCTCTTATGGTTCTTTCATGACTACTTTTACCTCCTGTATCGACAATACCATCCCTCGGGTCAAACCAAAGAAATTAATCGTAAAAAAACTCCGATATCTCCGTGGATTAATAAATCGTTATTGCGATCGATTAACAGGAAGAATAATTTATACTACAGATATATATGCGATCAGTCTGATTCTAAACCTGATCTAAAGCAGAAATATGTCAAATATAAGAATACTTTAACAACTTTATTACGTGTGGCGAAGAAGCAGTTCTACGCTCATCAGTTAGCTTTATATAAAAACGATATGAAAAATACCTGGAAAGTAATAAACAAAGCACTTAATAAATTTAAAAAGACAACTCAAATATCTCAATTAAATATTGATGGTAAAATTATTGACGATCCCCACGCTATGGCGGAATCTTTCAATTCTTATTTTTCTTGTATTGGTGAAAATCTTGCCCGAACGATTCCTAACTCATCTAAACAGTTTCATGATTTCCTAACAAATCCTAACCCCAACTGCTTTTTTTCAAGCCTACTAGTGCTCATGAAATTATCACTATAGTAAATAAACTGAATTCCCATAAAAGTCCTGGGTGTGATGGGATAAATAATTACCTTTTGAAAAATGTCATACACCAAATCGTTGACCGCTTAGTTTATATTTTCAATTTGTCCCTTTCTAATGGTCAAGTACCCAAAGACATGAAAATTGCTAAAGTCATACCAGTCTACAAAAAAGGTGACAATGACTTAGTAACTAATTATAGGCCAATTTCATTATTAACTTCACTATCAAAGATCCTTGAAAAATCGTATATACTCGTATAATTACTTTTTTAAATAAACATAATATTCTGAATAAAGAACAATTTGGGTTCCGTGAGAACATAGCACATCTCATGCTCTCTTAGCATTTACTGATAAAATTGCAAGGGCAATTGACGCTTCTCACCATACTGTAGGCATTTTTTTAGATCTTTCCAAGGCCTTCGATACTATAAACCATAATATATTATTACGTAAATTGTCACACTACGGAATTCGAGGGAGACCTTAGAGTGGCTTAGTAGTTATTTAACTAATCGTCAACAATTTGTTTTTGTCAATGGTGTATCTTCTTGTAGTAAAGTTGTCTCTTGCGGTGTTCCGCAAGGGAGCTTATTAGGTCCACTTCTTTTCCTCATATATATTAATGACATTCGAAACTCTTCTAATTTCTTGGAATTCATCCTCTTCGCCGACGACTCTAATATTTTTTGTTCCCACCCTGATCCCACTGAATTGATCGACAAAGTAAATGAAGAACTTTCTCATGTTTCAGAGTGGATAAAAGCCAATAAGCTATCCTTAAATTTGCAAAAAACAAAAAGTATGCTCTTTAGTAATATCCTGAATAATTTTCCCAAACCTGTTATATTTGATGGTATTGTTATTGAAGAGGTTACATCGACCAAATTTCTTAGAGTTACAATAGATAACAAACTTTCCTGGAATATACATATTGATAATGTATGTAAAACAACTGCCCGTAACATAGGTGTTATTATGCAACTTAAACATGTTCTTCCACAAACCAATTTACTAATGCTCTATTTCACACTAATTTCACCTTACATCAACTACGGATACTTGCTTGGGGCAATGCCTGCTCTTCGTTACTTAACAGATTATATTTACTTCAAAAAAAGATACTTAGAATGATATTTAATGCTGAACCCCGTTCTCACACAAGTGACTTATTTCGAGGAAACAAACTCTTAAAAATATATGAGTTATATCAGTTACAACTAGGCCTCTTCATGTATAATTTACATACGAACAACCTTCCGTCCATATTTTCTCCTATGTTTGTTTCGAATAACTCGATCCATTCATATCCTACCCGACAGGCTAGCTGTATTCACTTGCCATTAAAGCGTACTCTTTTTGCTCAAAAGACATTTGTTTATACAGGACCCAAACTGTGGAACTCGCTACCGAGCGAAATTAAAAAATCTCTCAGTGTTCTCTCATTTAAATGTAAATTGAAAAAGTTCTTACTACATAAATATTAAACTACTCACACATGCGCAAGCTTACATGACAATTCTGATAATATACTGTCATCTCAAATGCTGTTGCTACTGTCAATAGATACACTGTATGCTGACCTCTTATTTCTTGTCTTATCTTACTAGCCCTATATGTGATTATATGTATTTGTATAGTTGTGTTTTTGTCTTCATGTTATGTCATGTCTGTTCTACCTGTCCCTCTCTCATGTATATCTCGTCTGTCTGTCTGTCTTTCTCTCTCTTCCTCCTTCTGTTCTGTTCTTAGTATCAGTGCACTATTATTATTCTATTGCTATATAAGTAGTAATATATATATTGTTTACTTTTTCCTTTTTTCAAACTGTATACGTATATAGCAAGAATGTCCGCTCCTTATGAGTTATTTTCCTGTTTAAGGATAACTTATGATTATATACATACTGTTATTTTAGGGAGCTGCCTTGGTAACAAGCTTTGCTTTTTTGCATGTCCCCCCATATCCAAATTTGTTCATTATTATTATATGCTTTATCGTTCAGTAACATAAATTGTGTAATTTGTATGTCTGAGTTATATTATATACTTTGTGATATCATGGATATGGAAATAAAATGAAATGAAATGAAATATG
>JAPZVO010000246.1:0-56270 GCA_029962745.1 Echinometra lucunter | reverse complement strand
GAATGTGTGATACAGAGGTAGGTGAAGCAGCAGTATATATTACAATTGCAGATTCAGTCACACAGTGAGGACTCCGCCAGATGAACGATGCGTTGCGCATTTGAGACAATTAAAGAAGAGAAAGGACAATAGGAAAAGGGAGAAATAAGACAAGATAACATAAGACAAGACAAGACGAAAGAGGGACAAGACAAGAAAAGACGAGTCAAACAGACTTAAAGCCGTCGGTCCCCTGGCTGCTTACTAACAAGCATACACATGCTTTCTCAGCAGTCAGGTAAAAATAACCCATCATTAACCACTGCCATCTTTCTATGCCAGGGAACGGGTGTTCCTTTTTCATTCCCAATGTTTGTGTCTCCTTGTAGCTAATTTAACTACAAGGAAAGCTTAATCGCGTTATCATTATTTGTCATTATTATTTTTTTCAATAGCATATTTGTCTTGGTATTTTCTTAGGAGAAAGTGCAAAGAATCTGGTTATTGCTTCAAAGTAAGCCTCATCGAACCCGGCTTCTTTGCTACTCATTTGGCCTCAGAAGACAACATCTCTCGCGCAGCATCTTTCGCCTGGAATCGACTTTCTGATGATGAGAAAGAGGAGTTCCCCGAATCAATGCTTCACAAATGTAAGATCTGAAATGCAAGTTAAAATGAACGAGCCCTGAAGATATCAATTAACACGTGCCTAATGTAGGGTGGCCTTTATTGAAATAGGGGCTGAAACTAGGCGTGGTCCTAACTTACAGAGAGCAGGAAAATAGACTGCCTGAGATCATACCTCAACCTCAGGGGTTTATTCTTGAACACCTACATTTGTATTCAAATAACATTGCAAATGAAATAGAGTACGTGAATATTTCAATGAATATAAATGATCCTCTGTGAATGTTTGAATGAATGATTATAAATGCTAAACCAATCAGAAGGAACAAACGTACAGGAACATAGGAACTCGAAAATGAAAATAGGGTACCAAAGTTAAGAATTGTGAGAGTACATGCATGAGAGAGGGTGAACATGTGATAGAGGGAGATGACAGAAAGAGACAAAATGATGGAGAGATGGGGAAGAGTAAACAAATTTCAAAAAGCCCAAAGATTTTCAGAATACAGCTCTACACTAACACATCTCCATAAGAATGTTTAGTTGATGGGTTCGGCGGATGATTTCAAAGAAATGAAGTAAACCGAATTCGACTGCAGATTCGAACACTCATTAAATTCGGCTGCAAGATCTGCATAAAATATGAATGTAAAAAAACATATAGAATGAAATTCTTACAAATCGAAGAGAAAAGCTGCAGTGTCTTTTAGGGACGGATCCACTCCTGTTGGAGGTAGACACAGTGCCGAAAAATCTCTATCATCTCTGTTCGTCGCCCCCCCCCCCCCCCCACACACACATATGCACACAAAATATTTCACTTTAACATCCCTTTTATATAAGTCAGAAATTGGAACACCGTGACTATATAACACCACTTATATGGGACACATTTTTGCGTCCTTAGGGTATGCCACATGTTTTCAGGGAGTACCCCCCTGCACATACACACACACACCCACACCCACGCGTACACATACGCACCCACCCACACACACGCGTACACACACGCACCCACACCTTACAAACTTCTTCTATTCACCATCACTTGCGATTCTTCTATCATGCCGAGTTCTTGGTACTATTATGACGTCAGTCAAACTTCCCAACATCCAGAGATAAAAGGTGTACCCAAAGACGTTTTAAATATGTACCTATGATACTACCTAAGATTAATAATGCATTGTGATTATCTGACAGTGATGTTGTTCATTTCTTAGATATTATCTATGCCTATGACATTGTATGAGAACTAAGATTAATAACGCATAATGATTATGAAAATGATGCAATCATGTTCTTCAGTTTTCTGTATTATCTTAACATTTGATTACTGAGATTAATAATACATTACTCATATAATATACGATTATCATACAATACAGTAATATTCTTAAACGCTCCTGTGTCATAATCATGATGACCAACATGACCAACATCAATTAAGCATGGACACATGTGATTATTGCACGGTGAATTCTTGAATTTTTGTATTTATCTTTTTTTTTTCTTTCTTTTTTTTTTTTTTTTTTTTTTTACAGATGTCGAGGAGAGTATGTCTAGGGTCCATATGTTGGCATCAAGGGACATCTCAAAGGTTACGGACACCATAGAGCACGCCTTGTTCTCTAAGTGGCCCCGTAAGCGATATACTGTTGGTTGGGATGCTAGGCTGCTCTGGGTACCGCTTTCGTACTGCCCATCTTGGATTCAAGATTACTGTTGCCCCTAGTAAAATGCCCATTGATGGCGTAGCTAAAGTGAGCTTTAGCCCCCCCCCCCCCCGGAAAAAAAATAGAAAAGGGAAAAATTGGTGAGAGAAGAAAACGGAAAGGAATGAAGTAAACGCGAAAAGAGGACGGAGTAACGTCCTCGGACCCCTCCCAATTAGGGTATTTTGCCCTCAAGACGTTCCTTTCTGCACATACTATTTCCTCATTGTTATTATAATTCTGTTATTATAAATTTGAATTTGAATTGAATTGAATTGAATAATGATGATGATGATTATAATAATAATGATAATAATAGTGATAATAATGATAATAATAATGATAATAATAATAATAATAATGATAATAATAATAATAATGATGATAATAATAATGATAATAATAATAATAATAATAACAATGATATTCATGGTTATCATCATCATCATGATAAAAAAAAAATCAACACTATAGCGCCATGTCAGTTTCTATGTGCTGTGATGTAGGATAGAAAGAAAAGAAAGAAAAAAAAAAGAAAACAGAGAAGAGTGACATTAGCATTAAGAGTGAGATAAGCTCGGCTTTTTATTCGCTTAGATGTGTTACCACTTAACATTGGACATTGTTTCTGAAAAGAAATATCTTAAGGTGTGTTTAAGAGTTATCAACCGTTTCAAAATGTTATTTTCTGGCAGTCTGTTCCAGCTCTGCTGATTCAACATAAAAAAACGTGAACCATGGTTTTTTTGTATAATATGCAAATTTCATATGTGTGTGATAGTTAGCAGAGACTTACGTGGAGATCTGAGATTTCTGTTTGTTACTTGTACCCAATGATGTTTTTTTGAAGTCGATATTGAATTTCAAGATAAAGGTGCATTCAGTTACAAGTATATAGTCTATTGTCAGGTCACAATTTATGGTAAAACATTATGGCATACAAAGTGACCACGCATACCGCATAGCAATTACCCATAAAACCCAATATCATCACTGTATTTTAAACATGTTTTTGTAAATTACACTGCTCTGTGTGTTTCCTGCAAAATGCATTTTAAAACAAACTTTCAGTGATATTAGTATTATTTGCTTATTAATAGTACTTTATTATCTTTAAATAATATTTTGATAATGGGAATAAGATCTACAAAGCCTTCGTATATTTTTGTTGTATAGTTCACAAAGAATCGAGTGAAAAAGAGGTGAAGATATAACCTTAACATTGACAGTTTGCATGGTTTGTATATTATTAGTCTTGCTTTCTTTCCTTAGTTTCTTTATGATTGTTTAAACTTCTTAATTGACATAGAGTTACACACAGTGTCGGCAATGAAAGAAGAAGAAGAAGAAAAAAAAAAAAACCCAATAAATTGTCAACTTAATAATTGAATAGGTTATAGCCAGTGGCGTATCTACGGGGGGCGAGAGGGCAAGTGCCCCGGGTGGCACTTTGAGGGGGCGCAAAAAAGGGGAATTTAACTCCAGAAAATCATATGGGGGGGGGGGGGGGATTTTGCTCCCCGCCCCCAAATTCGCAACATAAATGCACCAGAAATGGCTTTTTGCGGGTTTAAAGTGCAAACATTTTCTATAGCTCGGTCGCTTTGCTCCTATGCATGATCTTTTCCGCTCAGAATCTCATAATTTCGTTTCCCCTATAATAGTTCTTAAACAAGCTTTTTAAAAGGGGTTCAGATTTTTTTTTTTAATGATGCAATTATCATTGTGTTCCTCGCTGTCATGTAAGTTTCATCTGCCTCTTGCTAAATACTGCTCCCCCAGTCTGGCCTAATACAGCATTTGCAATCTAATAAGGGCGACTTGGAGGGGGCGCAAATAACCCAAAAGAGAAAAAGAAAAAGGAGAAAATGAAGAAAAAGCATAATCTTTAAGGAATATGAGCCGCCTCCCCATCAGCAGGGTAAATGCATCAGAAATAGGGTTTTTTTTTTTTCTCGAGCTCGGTCGCTTTGCTCCCTCCCATGAATATAATTATTTCCTTTCAGGATCCCATACGCTTTTTAAAATAGCCATCTTTAAAGGGGTTCAGAATTAGAAAAATAATTCGTCGCCGCTTTCACGAACCGGCACACTTAGCATTCGGTGCGAAAACTTGTTTTCGAGATAATCGCATTTAAAGAATTCAACATTTTAAAACCCCAACTTTTATAGGCTATCGTGGTCGGATGCTCGAAAAAATTCACATGTGATGAGTACAGATTCTGAATTTTAAGATTTGCTAATATGTTTTCCATATAACTCCTTTTTTCTATGAAATAATCACTCTCTACTAAGAGTGTCAGTTCGTGAAATCCGCCTTTTTCTGAACGCGCACTTGTTGTGTACTAAGCGTAGATTTCACGAACTGGCACAGTATCATGAGTGTCAGTTCGTGAAAGCCATCTAGGCAATGCACGCGCTATGCGCCAATCATGCACTACGCGTTACGAACCGGCACTTTATGCAATAACCACTGCACTTTCAATACATGTATGTATTACGCTGTTTCCCAGTACAGTAGGCCTACTATGCCCATAATCATCATGGCCACAAAATATTTAAAATCAAAATGTACAAACAGAAAATGCTTCCAAAATGTGCCACTCCCCCTCCATGAATTTTGGATTGAAAAATAGAGCTAAAGGGTGTTTGCTCTTGTATAAGTCCTTCCGAATTTAGGCTTCAAAGAGACGGACCAGTATATCTAGTTTAAAAAATCATTTTGTTTTTCGTTTTCGAGGGGGATCCGAGGGGCGTCACTAGGAAAAGATTTTGTGCCCCTCCCACCCCCTCCCCCATGTGAAGTCCTGAATATGACAGTGAAGCGGGCATGAATCATGAATAGGGAAATTCATATATTATTTTGTCAAGCTTCCTTCCCCTATCTTCCCATCTCTCTCTCTCTCTCTCCCTCCCTCTCTCTCCCTCCCCCTTCTATCACCCCTCTTTCTCCCATTTCAAAGCTACATTCATAGTCCTATATTCATATTCCTTTGCCCCATTTGATTTTGATTTTCTTTGTACATGATCTATATTTATGTAATGACATGAACATATACATTATCATATCAACAACAACAACAAAAAAAACATACCCTCCATTCTTGTCTCAGTGAAAAATGCTCTCTTTAATCATAATACTTCCTTCAAACATCAAATCAGTACTTCAGACGACTTAAGCCTTTAATTTCAAAAGAAATTAATTTGCATTTCAGTTCATTAAACAACATGGCTAAAACATACAACTTAACAAGTTATATGATTTCAAATTATTCCATGTGACTGTATAGGCCAATAAGCTTTAATAGTCATTTCTGGTATACTAAAAACCAGCTTCAGCAATAACAATGGAAACAATTTGTTGCAAAAATTAGACTGAAGTCCGATTTTATGATGCAATGTAATTTGCATCTGAAATACAAATACTAGCAATCAGCTTTACATTAGTTCCACATCTGAAATTTGGTAATTGAAAATATGTTAATCCATTTAGATACTAAATTCATGAAACAAATACTAAGACATAAGGCAACAGAATATCAATGAAAGCTATAAAGGAATGATATACGCGTAATTAGAATGTCATTTTCGAACCTTACTCAATATAACCGATGATATATTTTGATATAACATGTTCATCCTAATGCTATTTTATCTTAAGTCTGTCAATTTCAAGTCTTAAATATCTCACGTATATATGTATGGTTGAAGTTATATCGATCTCAAGGTCTTTTTAATGCACTGGTAGACCGCTAGATCTTAGAAATTACACATTGCATTACATTTCGTATGTTATAACCATTCTATAATAGTCCATTAGGTTCATTCTATTGACATCTATTTAAATGTCTGTCTCAAATTAATGTCATACTTCATTTACAGATCACTAGCATACATGTACTCGAAAAGGAAATTTTTTATCATAAGGGGACTTGGTAACCAAAAAAAAAAAAAAATGAAGTTTATGGCCTCCATGCTGTCAAGGCATGTAATTATGTTATAAATGAAGCCCTGAAAATACAACTTAAACGCATCATCATGAGCTTTTTATAAAAATAAATAATAAAAAGTGAGCTAAATGCAAGGCCAGACTGTTTCCCTCATAGACTGATGTTTAAGTGTACCCCAATACGGTTTCATAAATGGCGGTATGTACATTATACACGTTGGCTTATATATCTTGACAGTTTTCTGGTTTTGAAAAATATTCCTGTGTGTTTGTTTATCCCTTCTATCCCCTCTGAACATCTAAACAAAGCTCACACATTAATATGCAAGAGTTGTTAAATCACAAAGTTATAAAATCATTTTGATATTTGTCTGAATTTACTCTCCGTCAATGGCAGATATTGCAGTCATGACAGTACATGTTCATGAAGTTTGACATTAATCAAATAGAAAATTGTACATTACTTTGTCACTTGCAGGGGACACAGTTTCCAAAATTGTAATCTTCAAAACATCAAGGTAAAACGTTGAAACCACTAAGATCAGATTTGATTGTTTAATCACTCTGCAGTGCTATATATACTGTGACAAAACTAAATTATTAGCTGAATTCAAAGGTTTCTAGATATTTTGTTTAATCACTCTGCAGTGCTATATATACTGTGACAAAACTAAATTATTAGCTGAATTCAAAGGTTTCTAGATATTTTCAAAAGCAACCCTGTGCATTAATAGCTTAAATAACCTCATTATTTACCTATTCCTTGTCAGATAACACACCATGTCCACGCAGAAGTTCCGCATTTCTGAAAATTTAATGACTTGTTTCATTTGCCTGTTGGCGAGTATTTTCCTTCTTTTTGTGAATTTTCTTCTGATGTGGTTTATGATGAAGTCAATGTATCCATACTTAAAAAGGTGTAAAAGAATAGGACAACTTGAAATAAATGAATAGGTATTAATATCTAAGAGTATGAATCAAACTGTTTGCACTCAAATAAAACCATACTAGGGTCCATGATAAAACCATGTCCTGACTTATAGCTGGTGAGCAGTGCTGCTGGTAAGCTTATTTAATTCAACTGAAATTCCAAATCAGCTTGAAGTTACCCTTTCGTAAATGTTATATTCTGTTTCATTGATGTTATTAAATATGAAAAATTAACTGTTACTATTAACTTGGAAAGTCAAAGGTCCTGAATGTGTTACATCATTAACATGGATGTTGCTAGGTCCTGGATGTGAGTGATCATTAGCAGGGATGTTGCTAGGTCCTGGATGTGAGTGATCATTAGCAGGGATGTTGCTAGGTCCAGGATGTGTTTCACCATCAGCAGGGATGTTGATAGGTCCTGGATGTGTTTTATCATTAGCGGGGTTGTTGCTAGGTCCTGGATGTGTTTCACCATAAGCAGGGATGTTGCCAGGGATATCGCTAGGTCCTGGATGTGTTTCACCATGTGTTTCAACATTAGCAGGGATGTTGCCAGGTCCTGGATGTGTTTCACCATAAGCAGGGATGTTGCCAGGGATATCGCTAGGTCCTGGATGTGTTTCACCATGTGTTTCAACATTAGCAGGGATGTTGCCAGGTCCTGGATGTGTTTCACCATTAGCAGGGATGTTGCTAGGTCCTGGATGTGTTTCACCATTAGCAGGGATGTTGCTGGGTCCTGGATGTGTTTTATCATTAGCAGGGATGTTGCTAGGTCCTGGATGTTTCGTTATCAGCAGGGATGTTCCATTATAAGCATTGATGTTCCTAGCACAAACCTCAGCAGGTAGAGATACATTAGTGACGACCTTGTTGGCGGCACAGCCTAACAAATGAGAATGAAAGTGGGGGAAAAAGTGATACATAATCTGATGGCAATATGAAAAGAAACCAATACAATTTTCAGTTTTATCCATCATTTTCTAGATTATTGCTTTTCAGAAATATATAACCAAGAATATGGCTTACATAATAATACCTCTCAACCTTTCGACCTTAGAACAGAAACAAATAAAAAAATGATGAAATGATTAATTGCCGTAAAATGTATTTGCCAAGATGAGTGAATGAACACAATATTTTTTTTCTCGATTACGATTATTTTCGTGTTCAAAGTAACAGGAAGAATGGAATACACAAGGGGTTAACATCACAGCATAACCCTTGTATATCATTATTACAGAGAAGTATATTTGCTTACCAATTGCTGATACGATACTGAATGTGATCCTCGTCATCCTCGTCATCATCACTGTCATCTGAAAATGTGGTTTGTGTTGGGCCTATCATGATGACCACGTTGAGAACTTTCCCGTCCACCATCTATTCCTTCTTCTCAACCTTACTAGTGTTCCCTTTCTTATCTTTAAAGTGGGCTTTCTCTTGGATGACACATGAGGTCCAACATTAACATAGGCAGCCATCTCTTTTCCACTTGCCAAGTACATCAAAATGTTCTATTTTGGAAATAAAGATGGGAGAGAAAAACAGAGGTTTTCATCTCAGGTGACGAACCTTTCACAGAAAGTATATAGTCCTACACCTGAAGCTTGCCAACTTTACATCTATAGTTTTACTCTACGAATCATGAGCAAAAACAGTTTATGAAAAAGATTTATCCGCTGTTAACATTAAGATGACCAAATGAAATTAAGAAAAGAGCCGAGGGTGATTGATTTTTTTAATTAGATTATTTTTAAAAAACTCAACAAAGTAAATAGAGGACCTTACCTTTTCCCCATTTTCATATTTCACCTTTCTGATAAAAGACCACACACTATGCAGACTCTGTGAAAGAAAGAAACAAAACATGTTCATAATATTTTTGACTGAACAATGAACAAGCCTACCTTTAGACTGTTGTTTATTCTTTACTGTGGTAAGAGAACAAAATGTATTTTTTTAAAATCCTCTTTGGGTGGATAAGATATCGAATTACTTTTATTACATCTTTAACAATTATAAGACCTCCCAATCTGCAAAGACATAATTATCAGATCCAGTGGTTTCACATTTTCTGGTGAACTGTTCCCATGAACACCCCTCCTCAGTCCAATTACATGCGTATTAGAAGTTCTGACCAAGGATAAGCTCTCACTCTGATGATTTAATTGGTCCAAGCCCTGTCATATTGAAAGAAAATATAGATTTACAGAATACAGATCTGTCTTCAAAAAGAGGGGTCAATCTGAAGTAGATGTTGAATTACTAAAGTAACTAAGACCTCCAGTAGGCCCTACAAAGTATCAGCAATATCCATACATGTATTTTTTTAAAAACCTAGTAATGCCAGAACTTAGAAGTTAATAAGCCTACAAGCTAGCAGATCTATGATTTGTTCATTATGCATGACCGTATAGCCTAGGTAACAGGGGCATGCAGTGTTGCCTCCGATCCCCCTGAAATTCTTAAGACTTTACATTCTTTACCAAAAAATTCCCCCCAAATCCCCCAAAGATTGCATCAAATCTCTCTATGCCCATCATTGGCTCCTTTGTTTAGATACTTTTGATACTTTTTTGTTTAAACCCCTTTGTTGTTATATTCTTGCCCCCCTCCCCCCCCCCCCCCGAAAAAAAATCTGCAGGGATCTAGACTACAGCCAGGTTATCATCGTCATTATCGTTATCATCAGTATTATTATCATCATTATCATCTTATATTATCATTCAATAGTACATGAATCACAATGATTTGGATTGTACGAGGCGTCTTACTCCTGAGTCTTACTCTTAGACAGATTATGAAACCCATCCTCGAGGAAGCCATTATTCGCAATGTGCGGGACTACATGGATCGCTTGGGGGAAAAGTGATTTGTTTTTGTGTTTTGCTTCGGTTCTAGGTTAAAAAGAAACATATTATGGGCAGATCATCACACCTTCAATATAATAATACTTTAAAATGACATTCTACTTACTTCTACATCAGTGAAAACGATGAAAACGGGAATAATTCCTATTCAGTGCCAGTTCGTGAAACCACAGCTCCAAATGTAGAGAAGACATGTTGCATCTACGCGCATTAACGTAAAACACGCGCGCTGCTGTTCGGATTTCACGAAGTGGCACTCAGTTAAGAGTGCCGGTTCGTGAAGTCCAAATTTCGCAGAATCGGGAATTTTTGGACACAGGTGATTTTTAACAATGCCTTTATCTCGAAAAATAATCAAGATCAGGAACTGAAATTTGGTGAACATGTAGATTTTTACATTGCCTTTCATAATATGTAAAAACCTCAAAACCCAAAATTTACACGTAAAATGGTTATTGTGCCGGTTCGTGATATCGGCGACGATTTGCTGAAACAAATTTCTTGAGCGGTTTGTGCTGAAATGGTCAAAAAGTTGCTCTCCTCTGCCAGCCGCCATTTATCCGAATTGCTGCCTCAAATCGTAGGGAATTGTGGGAAGGCAAAAATATTTCATGTATGAGCTTATGCATTAAACATGAAGGCAATTACCCAATCATCAAACGTTATTTGACAGTTTTATCTCATGAATAATAATTGACCCTCCGAAGTCGTCTTCAATTTTGCCGCGGCCGCCATTTTGGCCCAATGCAAAAGCCTATGGCATGTCAAAGGTCAAATTTTAGTTGCCTCTCTAGCCTTCCTCACAGAAATAGAAGACGTAGAAAGCTCATGCGGACTCGAAAACATAGCCAGCGTTCGTACGGGATCACGTGATATCCGCCATCTTGGTTAGTCCTCTGTTTACGTCCGCTCACTGTATTTTCGACCGGCTAGAATGTCTTGAATTTTTTACTGCTTTCTGAGCTCTGTGTTGTTTTTACGGCATATAACTCTACCAGTCGTTAAGAGAATGGATTTATGAAGGCTTCTACAGGTTAGTGGATTTTATTTAATGCAGTCTTGAAATATTATTAGGGTGTAAAGAGACTGTCAATGACGGTGGCCCGTATTTGTAGTTGTAGTCCCATCTGTTCATTTTGATGTTTTATTTTAATGGGACAACACACTGTATGTTCAAAATCCTACCTAGAAAGCCTAGATTAACCTAAAGCTTGTTGCTAAATCATACTAAGCTTTTTTTATTTGGTATTTGCAACTTGTGCTTTTGTCTAACAATTATTAATAATGAAATTGGATCTAGTCAAGACATGGTGGTGTAGTCTACACCCGGGGGGGTCACTCTCCACATGGCCTGCTACGCACCCGCGTCCAGAAAAAGCGTCGAAAAGGGTCCCGTTTCAGGCACTCAGGCGTCGTCGACGTCTTTGGCAAAAAGGGTTGCTTTTCAGCACCATTCGCTGGTAAATCGCCGTTTAGGGTAGCCTTTTCTCACTCTTTCACGCCATTTAGGGTTGCTAATTTGGTTATGCAGATTACGCCATTTAGGGGTGCAATTTTAATCTACGCCATTTAGGGTTGCAAATTTAGGCAAATTTGAACATACCTACGCCATTAGCACCATAGGGATACAAAATAATCCTCGCACACGGCCAGTACTTATGAGAGTACAGTCGACAGTCCCCAAAGCTAGTCTCTTACACCCGGCTCTATACGAGGCAGCACGCGTTACCATACACACGCCCATAGGTCGCAGAAGATGCTATGCTATGGCTATGCTAATCATCGATGCTAATGCAACCGTTCGTGCCTGTTTGAAGCGACTATGCTCGGCTGCACGGCATGCATTTGCACCATAGATATTTTTAAAAATGGATAAAAGTACTCTCAAGTGCCACAATTTCTTTTTTTTATATCTAGCATTTTCCAAACGTCTCAAAACACATTATTATGGCATCGTGAGTTTATTTGACGGAAATTTTATTACCATAGAAGAGCTGTTTATTGGTGAGTAAATATATCAAGTCTGAGAAAAAGTTTTACTCGTGTGTACTTTAACCAGTGTTAACTGGTTTTCTTTCGTGTTGTTATTCCTAGAGGCTAGCCCCATATACTGTTAATTGTTTTGTGTTTTTGAATTCAAGTCAGTAGTGGCCTAGCGTTACTTACATGTAGATCTATCCTGTCCTTGATTGACCCACTCACGGGAGTGATAGCTTGACTTTTCTTTGTGTGCAGTTCAATGCAAAAACAAAATGCATTTCTGAATGAATAGACTAGTAATATATTTCAGCTTAATGAATTATATAACCACAAATGATAGGTGCAAAAATCACACGATCGAGTAAAAATTTTTTTCTCAGACTTAAAAAGGGTAAGTCCACCCTAGAAATTTTACTGTTTCAATAAAAGGAGATAAATTTGAACAGCATTTTAAAACAGAAATGAGCAAAATATGGAGTCTCTGAGGCGTCGCAAGAAATTCGAACATGCTTGATTTTTTTTTTTTTTTTTTTTTTTTTTTTTGGGGGGGGGGGAGACTTTTTACAGTCTCTGCAAAGTCTCCGCGACATCTTCGAGATGTATCCATTAGTTGCGGAGACTAATTATATCCGCGATTGCTGAGACGTCTCTGCAATATCTCCGAGACGTCTCTGAGATGGCTCAGAGACGTCGTGGAGATCAGGAGGAGACCAGAAAGACTGATGAGATGTTGCAGAATGCAGAGACGTCTCCGCGACTCTACCTGATGATGTTTGACCCACTTTAGAAACCGCGTAACTGAATGCATGCTGACATTCCTCCTGGTCCAAGTCAGGTGCATGATCCTGCAAATGCTCCATTATAATTATTTTGAAACTTGTCTCAGAGACGTCTCTGTTGGTGAGATAGGGCCTCTAATCTATACTATAGGTATCAAATTAATCGATTTCAATGTTTACGCCACTTAGGGTATCAAATTAGGGGAATTCCCTGTTCACGCCACTTAGGGTGGCTTTTTTTCAAGGGTTACGCCATTTAGGGTTGCAAATTTGGTTAATAGGTTACGCCATTTAGGGTGCATTTCTGAGGTTGTCGGACACGGGTGGGTAGCAGGCCATGTGGAGAGTGACCCCCCCGGGAGTCTACACCGTATAACTTTTTAGATATCTTGACAGTTATGATGGGGTGACCATAGTTCGCGCACATTTTAATTTTTTAATGAAGGCAATTTTTGATCCATAATTTCTCAATTTTTACCAAAAATTATTCTGATTTAAATGACACCAAAGGCAAAGCAAAGTTTTAGATTTCAAATGGGCGCAAGAAGAACATGTTATTTACGACGAATTCCCGAGATATCGCGATCGCAAAATTCGATGTCGTATCGCACCGCTCTGGACCTGGAAAAGTGTTACAAAAATAACGAGACCTAGTAACTTCGCGCACGCCAATTTTCAAGTGATTAATACAAAATAGAGATCCATAAAAGGTAAGATAATTGCATTACTAGGAAGACAAAATGCCTCTGAATAATTTGATACCACATTTTACTTACAATTTTGATGAGATCGTCTCTCGAAAAGAGGAATTCTAGACCCCGGGGGGGGGGGGGGGGTCACTCTCCACATGGCCTGCTACCCACCCGTGTCCGACAACCTCAGAAATGCACCGTAAATGGCGTAACCCATTAACCAAATTTGCAACCCTAAATGGCGTAGCCCATGAGAAAAGCCACCCTAAGTGGCGTGAACAGGGAAACCCCCTAATTTGATACCCTAAGTGGCGTAAACATTGAAATCGATTAATTTGATACCTAAAGGCCCTATCTCACCAACAGAGACGTCTCTGCGACAAGTTTCAAAATAATGATAATGGAGCGTTTGCAGGATCATGCACTTGACTTGGACCAAGATGAATGTCAGCACGCGTTCAGTCACGTGGTTTCTAAAGTGGGTCAAACATCTTCAGGTAGAGTCGCAGAGACGTCTCTGCCACGTCTCATCAGTCTTTCTGGTCTCCTCCTGGTCTCCGCGGCATCTCTGAGATGGCTTAGAGACGTCTCGGAGATATCGCGGAGACGTCTCGGAGATATCGCAGAGACGTCTCAGCAGTCGTGGATATAATTAGTCTCCACAACTAATGGAGACGTCTCTGAATTGTGTACTCCTGGAAGTACTAACTCCTGGTCAAGAGAGTCCCTCATTTTGCTGACAGTAACGTTACCTTGTTGAAAAATACATATTAAGTCTGAGAAAAAATTTTACTCGTATGTTTCTTGCACTATTTTGTGGTTAATTAAATAATTCATTAAAGTTTTTTTTAAACTGAAATATTCATTCAAAAATGCAATTTTTGTTTTTGCATTGAATTTTACACAAAGACAAGTCAAGCTATCACTCCTGTGAGCGGGTCAATCAAGGACAGGATAGATCTTCATGTAAGTAACGCTAGGCCACTACTGACTTGAATTGAAAAACACAACACAATTAACAGTATATGGGGCTAGCCTCTAGGAATAACAACGCGAACGAAGACCAGTGAAACAAGTACACACGAGTAAAACTTTTTCTCAGACTTAATATATTTACTCACCAATAAACAGCTCTTCTATGGTAATAAAATTTCCATCAAATGAAACTCACGATGCCATAATAATGTGTTTTGAGACGTTTGGAAAATGCTAGATATAAAAGAGAAATTGTGGCACTTGAGAGTACTTTTAAGTGTTTCCGGTGTCTGTGGCCGGCTTCCAACGAGGGCACTGTTGCTTTATCCATTTTTTATATCGATGGTGCAAATGCATGCCGTGCAGCCGAGCATAGTCGCTTCTAACAGGCACGGAACGGTTGCATTAGCATCGATGATTAGCATAGCCATAGCATTATGGGCGTGTGGGTAACGCGTGCAGCCTAGTATAGAGCCTTGTGTAAGAGACTAGCTAGGGGGACTGTACGGAGGGCTCACTCTCATAAGTGCTGGCCGCGCCGGCGTGAGCGAGGATTATTTAGTATCCCTTAATCACGCCGTTCATGATGTTAATGGCGTATAGGTCTGCTCAAATTTGCCCATATTTGCAACCCTAAATGGCGCAGATTAAATTTGCACCCCTAAATGGCGTAATCTGTATAACCAAATTAGCAACCCTAAATGGCGTGAAGAGTGAGAAAAGGCTACCCTAAGAGGCGATTTACCAACGAATGGTGCTGAAAAGCAACCCTTTTTGCCAAAGACGTCGACGACGCCTGAGTGCCTGAAACGGGACCCTTTTCGACGCTTTTTCTGGACGCGGGTGCGTAGCAGGCCATGTGGAGAGTGACCCCCCCGGGTTCTAGACCCTTGTCGACAAGTCCAGTTTTTGTCAGAACGAACGCAAAACGCAGCCAAATTTGCCGATTTTTCGTTCATAATTTCAAAATTCCTTCTCTAATTTCAAAAGGAAAATAAATAACACGGTAATTTTAGGGTGCTCTTTCCGTTGGTGCTACCAGTTTTTCACAATCTTTTCTAGTTTTTGAGATATGGCCCTGTGCGCGAAGTGTGGACCTGCGCGAAGTTAGGTCACTCTGCCATACTTCTCTTTTTTCATTTTTGTTTGAATTTCCGAATTTTTTGGAATACTACTTTTTTTTGTCAAAGAGATTATTTACATGACAGTTGGATAAGTTTTACTTATACTATATTTTTTCAGGAAATTGATTGTAATTCTTAGATTAGAAATTAGTTTGACTTATGGTATTTACTGTTACGACTTACGAGGTAGGCTATGACCTATCAACATGAATTTTTTTTTCTTTTCAATTCTAGATTTCCAAGAGGACATCATTCTTCTGAAGGAATTCACAGCGAACATGAGAAGAGATTGTTTTACGCCCAGCCAGTATTCAAGTTTATGTTCCACCCGGGGGGGTCACTCTCCACATGGCCTGCTACGCACCCGCGTCCAGAAAAAGCGTCGAAAAGGGTCCCGTTTCAGGCACTCAGGCGTCGTCGACGTCTTTGGCAAAAAGGGTTGCTTTTCAGCACCATTCGCTGGTAAATCGCCTCTTAGGGTAGCCTTTTCTCACTCTTCACGCCATTTAGGGTTGCTAATTTGGTTATGCAGATTACGCCATTTAGGGGTGCAAATTTAGGCAAATTTGAACATACCTACGCCATTAACACCATAGGGATTCAAAATAATCCTCGCACACGCTGGCGCGGCGAGCACTTATGAGAGTGACCCCCATACAGTCCCCCAAGCTAGTCTCTTACACCCGGCTCTATACTAGGCAGCACGCGTTACCATACACACGCCCATAGGTCGCAGAGGATGTTATGCTATGGCTATGCTAATCATCGATGCTAATGCAACCGTTCCGTGCCTGTTTGAAGCGACTATGCTCGGCTGTACGGCATGCATGTGCACCATCGATATTTTAAAAGATGGATAAAGCAACAGTGCCCTCGTTGGAAGCCGACCACAGAGCCACAGACACCGGAAACACTTGAAAAGTACTCTCAAGTGCCACAATTTCTTTTTATATCTAGCATTTTCCAAACGTCTCAAAACACATTATTATGGCATCGTGAGTTTCATTTGACGGAAATTTTATTACCATAGAAGAGCTGTTTATTGGTGAGTAAATATATCAAGTCTGAGAAAAAGTTTTACTCGTGTGTACTTTGTTTCACTGGTTTTCTTTCGTGTTGTTATTCCTAGAGGCTAGCCCCATATACTGTTAATTGTGTTGTGTTATTCAATTCAAGTCAGTAGTGGCCTAGAGTTACATGTAGATCTATCCTGTCCTTGATTGACCCACTCACGGGAGTGATAGCTTGACTTGTCTTTGTGTACAATTCAATGCAAAAACAAAATTGCATTTCTGAATGAATAGACTAGTATATTTCAGCTTAATGAATTGTTTAACCACAAATGATAGGTGCAAAAATCACACGAGTAAAAAATTTTTCTCAGACTTAAAGGGTAAGTCCACCCTAGAAATTTCACTGTTTCAAATAAAGGAGATAAATTTGAACAGCATTTTAAAAAAGAAATGAGCAAAATATGGAGTGTCCGAGGCGTCGCAAAAAATTCGAACATGCTCGATTTTTTTTTTTTTTTTTTTTTTTTTTTGGGGGGGGGGGGGAACTTTTTAGAGTCTCTGCAAAGTCTCCGCGACATCTCCGAGACGTATCCATTAGTTGCGGAGACTAATTATATCCGCGACTGCTGAGACGTCTCTGCAATATCTCCGAGACCTCTCTGAGCCATCTCAGAGACGTCGCGGAGACCAGGAGGAGACCAGAAAGAGTGATGAGACGTTGCAGAATGCAGAGACGTCTCCGCGACTCTACCTGATGATATTTGACCCACTTTAGAAACCGCGTGACTGAACGTGTACTGAAATTCCTCCTGGTCCATGATCCTGCAAATGCTCCATTATAATTATTTTGAAATTTGTTGCAGAGACGTCTCCGTTGGTGAGATAGGGCTTTTAGGTATCAAATTAATCGATTTCAATGTTTACGCCACTTAGGGTATCAAATTAGGGGATTTCCCTGTTCACGCCACTTAGGGTGGCTTTTTTCATGGGTTACGCCATTTAGGGTTGCAAATTTGGTTAATGTAGTTACGCCATTTAGGGTGCATTTCTGAGGTTGTCGGACACGGGTGGGTAGCAGGCCATGTGGAGAGTGACCCCCCCCCCCCCCCCCCCCCGGGATGTTCCAACCACTTTGTAGAGGAAAGCAGAGAAAAGCTTCGATCCTACTGCATCTGATCCATTTGAGTATGATGCAAAATGTTTTGTTATTTATCACTATGGACGTGCATTCTGTTTACTTTTTGTGCTCATTTGATACTTTGCATTATGCTCATGCAACGCAACTTCAGTCACTGAAATGATATTCAAGTTTGTGCCTATTTCCTTAACTTGCCTTAATTTGCCATTTTCAGAGATTATATTGTAAATACATGTATATGTATATGTATATTTTGTACTTAAGTGTTGTACAGTTGCAATAGTTTTGTACTTAAGTACAGTTGCAATAGTGGAAGATTGATAAATGTATGAGTGGTGCTCATCTCAGCTTGATGTAATATAGCATGATGCAATATACTTAAGAAAATCCTTGCTTTCACAGCTGAGTGTCATGATCAGGACATCACTGATTTTGGTTTGGTGGGATGTAGATTCCCAACTGCCAATAAATCATTACCATTCTACTTTGCTGCAGTATGAGTTGCCCAGAAAAATGGAAAGTGATAGATGTGATACATGTATGAGTGGTACTTATTAAGTAAAATTTGCAGCAGCATGTTGCACAGTTTACTGCTGTAATAGATTCATATGTATGAGCTGTGATTCTATTGTGATATGCTCTAGTTTACTTGCCTTTGTTGTGCCTTTTCCCAATTTTATGCCAATTATTTCCAGTGCAGTTTTATTAAGACACGGTTGAAGAAACATAAACTAGACTGTTATTTTTTCTTTTATATGAGTTAGTGTGAAAACATAAAGTATTCATCATGGATATCGAAGAACGATCACCATTAGAATTTAAAAGGAGTTCCGATTTTTCTCAATATAAGCCTGTCGACATATGCACCTGTTTGTTTGAAAATATGAATAGCTTGTGCTAAGTTTGTTTAGCAATAAATGTTTTGTGCATTGGCATAACTCACAAAATACAAAGGAAAAAGAATCTTGAACTTGACTAGAAAAATATTCTTCTGACAAAATTATGTAATACATGTACATGTAACGTGTCTTGTAAGTTGACTGTTTTTGTTGCATTTTTATGCTATTGGGCTTATAATTATGATGATCATATAGCAATTGACTCCATCGGGGCCGTACGCGGATTTTTTTTTTGGGGGGGGGAGGGGAAGGGGGGGGGGGCAAGACGTGTAAAAATTTTCGAAAAAGCCCAAATGCTAGGGAGCAAAGCCACCGAGTTGGTCACGAGGGCTTTTTTGCATTTTTCAAAAATTCTGGGGTCCCCCCCCCACCCCCCCCCCCCCCCCGCTGCATACGGCCATGGACTTCGCCATCAATTCAAGCCTAAATGCTCACGATGGTGGTCTCCTGCGTTCATTTATTACATTATATATATATGTTTACATTTATAAAAGATTAATTTATACTCACATCCTTATTTGTATTTATTATGTAATATGACCACATTGTTTATATTGTGAATTATTTTGTATTTTGTAATTATAAATAATTTTGTATTGTGTTTTTGAACGCCGAAATAAATGCAAACAAACAAACAAACAATGTACGTACTGAGTAGGGAAAAAATATTTCTGTACAGGGGCTTTTTCCTACTTCTGTTCAATTCATTCTGAATTACATTTTGTATTGAACCTAATGACAATTTTATGGGGGCTCTCTTGCAACTTACAAGGGCTATTTTTTTTTACATTTGGGGGACAATTCATCTGTAGCCCTCCAGTAATTTTTCACCTACTAATTCCCTACTAAGTAATTAATTACTTGTTACTTGCCAATGTGTTTGCCAGTTTCTACATCACCATTTTCACATTATTGCTGTTACTGATAATGTGAACCTCGAATTTTTCTTGGAGGAAAGAATAAACATTGAACGTTACTTAATTGAAATAATCTGTAGCCTGTTAAGTTTGGAGGAAAGAATAAACATTGAACGTTACTTTATTGAAATAATCTGTAGCCTGTTAAGTTTTTTTTTTGGGGGGGGGGTGGCGTAGTTTCGCAAATTCTCTTTGCATATTATATCTTTTGTCCTTTTGGTTGTTTGTATGTGTGTTTGACTGTTTGACTGTTTGTTGTTGTTTTTTGTGAAGTGCACTGAAATATATGAAGTTGATTGAGTAAATGTTTGTTTAAGCATTTGTGTAATGAAGAATGACATCGTGTGTGTGAGTTTATATGTGGTGTTGGGAGGACTGAGCATGTGAATGATATTACATGTGCATGTACTGTGATTGTGTGAAAGTGACTCATAACTCCCCCCCCCCCTCCCCTGAGGGGGAAAAAATCAAAGTTTAATCGACTTTTTAAATTTAGATTTTTAAAATCAGGGGGTATGAATGAATTTGGACAAATTATGGTTAGGATGTTCATTGAAATACATGTACAAATCACATCCCTCCAGCTCAGTTTTTAAAAATGAAAAAAAAAAAATGAAATAAAATAAAACAATACTTCATTCCACGTATTTCTTTTTATTTTATGAGAAGCTCCCTCCCCAAATATTAAAAAAATCAAATTAGATAATGAAATGTGTCTTGAAAGAGAACCCAAACTTAAAGAAAACTGACAAGAAAATTATAAGGAAACTAACTGTTAAAAAGAAACTGAGGTACTAAAATGGAGAATAACGTATCATATTGAACATTGTTGAAAGAGTTAATTAGAAGCTTTCTTTATTCATCTTGGTAAAAAATAATAACTTATACTACCGGTGTGCAAGTAGATAATGCACACGATCAATTGGCTTATGAATAGGTAGGCCAACCTCAGAATGCATGGCCTCTTTGGAGAAAATTTCAAAACAGAAATTGACAGTGTCATATACGGTCGAGTGGGCTTGCCGAAGAGACCGAGGACTAAGCAAGATGGCGGCGTGTGCACTCAAGCGAATCGCCCAGCGGGTCCGACGGCGATACCGCGATGCGTGCTTTGTGAATGGGTATGCGCCTTCTACGTCTTCTATTTCTGTGGCCTTCCTTCGGAAGGCATACTGTGTGTGCGTGCGACCTACAAATCCACTCTGACTGAAAACTGACTGACTGAAAACAGAGTGGATTTATAGAGTTGACGCCCTCTACGTGCCAGTTTCAAGGAGCGGATACTTCCGGGTTGCCATTGGCTTTCTAAGAATCTAAGTTGGATCGTCAGTTCGTCACGAAGGTTTTAT
The DNA here is from genome assembly GCA_029962745.1 of Echinometra lucunter. NCBI lineage: Eukaryota > Metazoa > Echinodermata > Echinoidea > Camarodonta > Echinometridae > Echinometra > Echinometra lucunter. The sequence continues at coordinate 35,331 of JAPZVO010000246.1, read as the reverse complement.
GTCTCGATTTCACTTATTATACAAACAATATTTTCACTTCATTCTCACCTGGTCAGCAAGCAGGTGACAATATAGTACAATATTGTTTATATTTCACAATTTTCAGTGAATTTCAAGAGATAAAACCTTCGTGACGATCCAAGTTTTGGGGTTTGGCGCGGGGGTTAAGGGTTGGGGAGTTTGGCAACACAGACACATCGCTTGCAGTACATACATACACGTACTAGCGATAGCTGTAGCGGCGTATAAGTGAGAATTCAGTTCAGTGTGGCTGTATTCTCATCAAAGATTATAGAGCGCCGCGAAGCGGCGCAAGATGGTTCACTCTCCGAAAAACGTGATGTACGCACAGAAATAGAAGACGTAGAAAGCGCATGCAGGTACGTAAAGTATAGCCAGTGTTCGCACGTGATCACGTGACCTCCGCCATCTTGGTTAGTCCTCTGTTTACGTCCGCTCACTGTATTTTCAACCGGCTAGAATTTCTTGCATTTTTTACTGCTTTCTGAGCTCTGTGTTGTTTTTACGGCATATAACTCTACCAGTCGTTAAGAGAATTGATGCAGGAAGGCTTCTACAGGTTAGTGGATTTTATTTAATGTAGTCTTGAAATATTATTAGGGTGTAAAGGGACTGTCAATGACGGTGTTCTGGGTAGCCCGTATTTGTAGTTGTAGTCCCATCTGTTCGTTTTGATGTTTTATTTTAATGGGACAACAGTCGTGTATGTTCAAAATCCTACCTAGAAAGCCTAGATTAACGTTAAGCTTGTTGTTAAATCATACTAAGCCTTTTTTATTTGGTATTTGCAACTTGTGCTTTTGTCTAACAATTATTAATAATGAAATTGGATCTACTCGAGACATGGTGGTGTAGTCTACTCTAGACCTCTACACCATGTAACTTTTTAGATGTCAGTTTGTTTGAATTTCCAAATTTTTTGGAATACTAATTTCTTTTTTGTCAAAGAGATTATTTACATGATAAGTTTTGTCTATGTTTTTTTCAGGAAATTGATTGTAATTCTTAGATTAGAAATTAGTTTGACCTATGGTATTTACTGTTACCTACGACTTACGAGGTAGGCTATGACCTATCAACATGTTTTTTTTTTCTTTCCAATTCTAGATTTCCAAGAGGACATCATTCTTCTGAAGGAATTCCCAGCGAACATGAGAAGAGATTGTTTTACGCCCAGCCAGTATTCAAGTTTATGTTCCAACCACTTTTTAGAGGAAAGCAGAGAAAAGCTTCGATCCTACTGGGCAGGCAATTCAACTGTGCTGATTCAGGCATTTTTTTGTCCTTGTCGTCAGAAGGTTCACCACAAAGATGCTTTCTCATGTACTGATTTAAAGATTGATGCATCTGATCCATTTGAGTATGATGCAATATGTTTTGTTTTTGTATCACTATGGACGTGCATTCTGTTTACTTTTTGTGCTCATTTGATACTTTGCATTATGCTCATGCAACGCAACTTCAGTCACTGAAATGATATTCAAGTTTGTGCCTATTTCCTTAACTTGCCTTAATTTGCCATTTTCAGAGATTATATTGTAAATACATATATATGTATATGTATGTTTTTTACTTAAGTGTTGTACAGTTGCAATAGTTTTGTACTTAAGTATTGTACAGTTGCAATAGTGGAAGATTGATAAATGTATGAGTGGTGCTCATCTCAGCTTGATGTAATATAGCATGATGCAATATAATGTCTTTAAGAGAATCCTTGCTTTCACAGCTGAGTGTCATGATCAGGACATCACTGATTTTGGTTTGGTGGTATGTAGATTCCCAAGTCAATTTGTTTTTCTTCTTAAAAGTACTCCATGTCTCATGAAGTATCACAAGTGCAGAATTTATTTCATTATCAAATGTCACACCAGAATACAGTCAACTCTGCCTAAGTCGAATTTCTTGGGACTGAAGAAAATGCTTTGACTGAGAGAAAATTAGACTTATGAGGGGTCAAAAACAATAGAAAATAAAGGAATGGGACCCAGTACAGACCTTCGACTTAGGCGATTATTTGACTTATGCGACTTCGACTTATGCACAGTTGACTGTATTTCAACTGCCAATAAATCATTACCATTCTACTTTGGTGCAGTATGAGTTGACCAAAAAAATGGAGAGTGATAGGTGGGATACATGCATGAGTGGTACTTATTAAGTAAAATTTGCGGCAGCATGTTGCACAGTTTACTGCTGTAATAGGTTCATATGTATGAGCTGTGATTCTATTGTGATATGCTCTAGTTTACTTGCCTTTGTTGTGCCTTTTCACAATTTTATGCCAATTATTTCCAGTGCAGTTTCATTAAGACACGGTTGAAGAAACATAACGCTGTGTAGAATGTAAACTATAGTGTTATTTTTTTCTCTTGTATGAGTTAGTGTGAAAACATAAAGTATTCATCATGGATATTGAAGAATGATCACCATTAGAATTTAAAAGGAGTTCTGAATTTTTCAATATAAGCCTGTCGACATATGCACCTATTTGTTTTAAAATATGAATAGCTTGTGCTAAGTTTGTTTAGCAAGAAATGTTTTGTGCATTGGCATAACTCACAAAATACAAAGGAAAAAGAATTGTGAACTTGACTAGCAAAATATTCTGACAAAATTATGTAATGCATGTACATGTAACGTGTCTTGTAAGTTGACTGTTTTTTGTTGCATTTTATGCTATTGGGCTTATATGATGATCATATAGCAATTGACTCCATCGGGGCCGTACGCAGATTTTTTTTGGGGGGGGGGGCAAGACATGTAAAAAATTTTCAAAAAAGCCCAAATGCTAGGGAGCAAAGCTACTGAGTTGGTCACGAGGACTTTTTTGCATTTTTCAAAAATTCTGGGGTTCCCCCCCCCCCCCCCCCCTGCTGCGTACGGCCATGGACTCCATGTAATGTACGTACTGAGTAGGGAAAAAATATTTCTGTACAGGGGCTTTTTCCTACTTCTGTTCAATTCATTCCGAATTACATTTTGTATTGAACCTAATGACAATTTTATGGAGGCTCTTTTGCAACTTACAAGGGCTATTTTTTTACATTTGGGGGCAATTCATCTGTAGCCCTCCAGTAATTTTTCCCCTACTAATTCCCTACTAGGTAATTAATTGGAGGTTCATAGTGTATTCCCTAATTTATTACTTGTTACTTGCCAATGTGTTTGCCAGTTTCTACATCACCATTTTCACATTATTGCTGTTACTGATAATGTGAACCTCGAATTTTTCTTGGAGGAAAGAATAAACATTGAACGTTACTTAATTGAAATAATCTGTAGAATGTTAAATCTTATTTGGGTGGCATAGTTTCGCAAATTCTCTTTACATATGTTATCTTTTGTCCTTTTGGTTGTTTGTATGTATGTTTGACTGTTTGTTGTTGTTTTTGTGAAGTGCGCTGAAATATATGAAGTTGATTGAGTAATGTTTGTTTAAGCATTTGTGTAATGAAGAATGACATCGTGTGTGTGAGTTTATATGTAGTGTTGGGAGGGCTGACCACGTGAATGATATTACATGTGCATGTACTGTGATTGTGTGAAAGTGACTTATAAGTCCCCCCCCCCCCCCCTCAGAGGGAAAAAAATCAAAGTTTAATCAACTTTTTAAATTTAGATTTTCAAAATCAGGGGGTATGAATGAATTTGGACAAATTATGGTTAGGATGTTCATTGAAATACATGTACAAATCACATCCCTCCAGCTCAGTTTTTAAAAATGGAAAAAAAATAATAAAACAAAATAAAACAATACTTCATTCCACGTATTTCTTTTTATTTTATGAGAAGCTCCCTCCCAAAATATTAAAAAAAAATCAAATTAGATAAGGAAATGTGTCTTGAAAGAGAACCCAAACTTAAAGAAAACTGACAAGAAAATTATAAGGAAAACTAATTGTTAAAAAGAAACTGAGGTACATGTACTAAAATGGAGAATAATGTATTATCTTGAAAGAGTTCATTAGAAGCTTTCTTTATTCATCTTGGCAAAAAATAATAACTTATACTGCCGTTGTGCAAGTAGATAATGCACACGATCAATTGGCTTATGAATAGGTAGGCCAACCTCGGAACGCATGGCCTCTTTGGAGAAAATTTCAAAACAGAAATTGACAGTGTCATATACGGTCGAGTGGGCTTGCCGAAGAGACCGAGGACTAAGCAAGATGGCGGCGTGTGCACTCAAGCGAATCGCCCAGCGGGTCCGACGGCGATACCGCGATGCGTGCTTTGTGAATGGGTATGCGCCTTCTACGTCTTCTATTTCTGTGGATGTACGCAATGGAGCGTGGTCAGCCGCCATTTTGGTGTGCAAAGCGAGCCCTGAACCCGGAAGTGCTATACGAGCGTAATTGCCTTTCCTGTGCATTTTGCGTGCAAATCATGGCAACGAAGTCCAGTTCGTCCGCTCATGAACATCATGATAGATTCCAGCTACAGGGAAATGATTATTGTTGTCTCACACTACACTTTTTTGATATATTTTATATGTGTATTTCCCCGTGTATTTCATTGTCATGTTCAATTCATACTATTAATTTTGTTTGCAACTTTGCAACTGTGATACAAGGTAAAATGTACAATTAACTGGGTACACTCAAGAAAGATTATTGATTGCAACAATAGTCCACTAAATGCACTTTTTGTATGAACTTGGGATCCGGACTAACATACTGTTAACTTCCTTTTTTTCTATAGTTTTTTTTTTTACAGCATTCACTGTATTCAGCATAACGTTTGACAGATTAATGATTGAGTTCAAATTCTCCTAATAAAACTTACTCCTGCTTGCCTTTAAAATGTGACTCCAGATGTTTTTTAATATTGAAGTAAGCTTGTGTGATGTAAAAAATGGAGATATTCCTATTGCAATAACGAGAATGTTATGTGTTTGATTCTATATTATCGTCAGCTGAGAACCAGAAGGGAGCTATAAATTAAAGATGTTGCGTTGAAAATCAGAAGAGTGCAGATGCTATACAGCCTGTAGCGACAGTACCCTTTGACTATCTTTTGTAATGGTGGAGGTGGTGGTGTGTGTTTGTGTGTGTGCATGTACATGTTTGTTTGTGACTGTGCAAGGCCCCGTAGGCAGAGATTTTTTCCGGGGGGGGGGGCAAGACCCTCATTTACTCTTCAAAATATTTCAAAATTTAAAATCTTGAGAAAAAAAGTGGTATTTAAACATTTCTGGGCACCCCCCCCCCCCCGGCTACGCGGCCATCCGTGTGTTGTCTTTGTGTGTAGGTGCGGCATACATAAATACCAGTTTGCCCATTTTTGACAAGTAAATTGATTTTGAGTTGTCAAATTAGTGATTTGAAATAATGTTGATATTGTTCTGTATTCTAGCTGGCATGGCCATCTTCCCACAGTCGCTTCCTAATTCATTAGTGTTTTTTTTTCCACCTCATTATTTTACAAAGCTATTTCCCTCCAATTTTTGCATCTATAGCATACTCCATGCCCGACTCCATGATTCAGATTCAGATTTATGATTCAGAAGCCGCAGAACGTTTTTGAAAGTGGGGGGGGGGGGGGGCAGGAGGGGGGCTTTTGTACAGAGGCAAATGTGTCAACTGAAAAAAGTGGGGGGGGGGGGCTATCCCCCCTGGTTCCGCGACCCATGTGATTTTCATGGACGTACAATAAAAAAAATAATAAAATCGACATGTACCCTCAATCATTCACGCCAAATGTTTAATTCATACGCTAAACATGCTACCCTCCCCCAGTGAACAAACAACGCGAATATATCGTATTAAACCTCCAACCCCCAATGTATTGTGACGGGCACGGTTCGCCTTGCCGGCTGACACGGCTATCTTGTCAGGATGCCCCGTGCCTGGCCGAGCTCCCCGTCCGTCTGGTCAAAGTATATGACCGCTGCTGATGGCTGGAACTGCCGGTGCCCGACCATCACCAACCGTCAATCGTCTCTTGCTCCTGGCCTACCAGCAACCACCCATCCTTCGAAGCAGCAGCAAACAATTGGTCATCCGTCCAACAATCACTCACCCAACTAGAGTTCACTTTCTCCAACGCATAAATTGCTCAGTTAATTAACTAATTCAAGGCAATTTTGGCACAATGTTAACGTTTGATCATTGCCTTTAATCAACACTCAGCAATCTCACACAGTGAACAGAGTGCAGCCCAGAAGTGATTCTCGGTGAGAATGTACTGGGAATATGAGGGGCGGATATCCTGCGGTGGCTAAGCCGTTGCGATCAATTCTGACTTAGCAAACTAAATCCCTGTACTTAGACATTTAAGAAATCATTGACGTACTCGTTAGTAAATAGCACTTTTGTCCAAGATGACCCAATTTACCAAATATAACCACTGGTCCTTGTCCAAATAACTTTTCTAACAAATAATTAACCTAACAGAACCATCATAGTCCCCCCATATAAATTTAACATGCAAATTATGCAAATTTTCCTTCACTACCCAGTACGTATCAAATACGTTGCCCGCGTACGTTCCGATCCCTATAGACTTACACGTTATACATAGTACCTGTGTTACTTTATGCCATTACAACAGATATGCGGCTCGTTACACGACCCCCTTTTCTCCCGAGCTTGGTCCCCAAGCTAATACAAAACTTAAAAAAAAACATCTTAGCATGCAATTTCTTACGTACAACATAAAAAACATGTACAGTTCAAAATCAAGTCGCTTTTCGACAGTTCAAGTTTCTCCTTTGCAAACTAGAGTCCAAAGTTTTTCAAAATCCTGTTTTAGTAACATCTGTCACAATTTTCACAGTCTCTGCTAGCTTCCTTGTCCTCCTCTCTTTACGAGCCCGTCCATTACGGCACCGTCAGCTCCCCTAGAGACACCATCCTCACAAGACAACCCACTCTCCTCATCAGTAGGCTTTGGTGATGGCAACTCCGGAACGGGACCACTGTCAAAATCCCTCCCCCGCCTGCTTTGGACGTCCATCTCGCCGTCTGCGCCAACAGCATCAGCTCCGACGTTCTCCGCTGCCCCAGTAAACTCCTTGTCATGTCGATGGCTTCGTCCATTCGACTCTGCTGGCAGCTCCTTTTCACCTCTGACAACCTGGTCATCAACTCTAGCTTTTTCAGGCACACGAGCAGTCCCCAGTCCAACATGCTCGTGAATTTGCCTCCTCTTGTCAGTTCTGGTACCAGGACAGTTTCTCCGGAAATGTCCAACCTCGTTGCACTTGAAGCACCGTTTGTTATCAGTGCCTCTCCCTTCCGGTCCACTAGGTCTGTCCTCCGTCTTTCGTTGAGGACAACTCTTGATCAGATGGCCATGCTCTCCACACTGAAAGCATTTTCTGTCCTGCTTTCCCTTCTTTTGACGACTTCGTCTGTGTACACCCGCTGAATTTGCCACCTGACGAGCAACCCAATCCACCTTGGCACTGAGATCAGCCAATATCTGCTCCATCTTCACCATGAAGTTGGCCATCTCAGAACCATCTGGCTGCTCGTCCCCAACCGTCAGTGTCCTACTGTACTCCTGAAACTGCGGTTGCTTGCCTCGTTCAGACTCCACTTTCAGGAAAGCCTCTATGTTGAGAGCCACTCTCACGGCATCGTCCAAAGTGCGTGGCTGAGCCCGGAACAGTCCCTGACGAATTTCAGGGTTGACAATTGCGTCCAGAAAATGGCTACAAGCCAACCTGTCTTGACCGTCACTGTCAAAACCTTGGTAAGCCATTGTTGATAAATCTCTTATACACTGTTCTAGCTCCCGTAGAGTTTCACCAGGTCTTCTGCGTCGGCTGCGCAGCTCAGCCAAGTATATGTCTGCTTTACCAGATGCCCCGAAGCGCTGTTTCAGCCGATCCACCAAATCAGCATACATCAGCTTACCACTGCTGTCTCTCTTCAAAAGCTTCAGGGCAGGACCTCGTAGACTAGCTGCCAGAAATACAGCTGCAGTTTTCTCTGTCCAGTTGTTGACTACTGCACAGGCCTCAAAATGAGCCAAATAGTCTGTCACAGCCGTCCTCCCATCAAACTTGTCTGGAACAACACAGGGTGTCTCAATCCACCCATCATCTTGTGGTCTCAAGGGCCGCTGTCTATCACGACAATTCAGCCCTCCACTCTCAGGCAATCTGCTTTCCTCTCTGAGGGCCGGCTCAGGTCTCCCCGTCATGTTCGTCCATACCGACGTCCTATTCTCCGGACGACCCGGTTCCCATGACAAACCTGGCACTGCAGCAGCATCACCACTGGCACAAAATTCGTCAGATCTCCCCGTCTCTGTCACTGATGTTCTCCCCAGCTGACGAGACTGCTTCTCCGAGGAATCTGTCATCATTCCTCCGGCCTGGCTGGCATGAAGCTTCCGAAGCTCTCTGCAACTGTGAAATCATCTGGTCCACTGGAAAAATGCTGTGCTCTAGCTGCAACCTCAGCTCCAGAATCATCCCTCGCCACCTGCAACTCGCCGTGCGCAATGACGAAGAACTCTACTTCAGTCTACTAACTATGACGCCGTCAGTTACTGCCACTCCCGCTCTGCTAGCTGTGACGCCGTCAGTTTTGTCAGCCCGGCTCTGCTGTGACGCCGTCAGTTCTGCTACCCCAACTCTGCCAGCTGAGACGCCGTCAGTCCTGTCATCCCAGCTCTGATAGCTGTGACGCCGTCAATTCTGCCCGCTGACCACCAGCTAGCCTTGCTCAGCTGTGACGCCGTCAGTTCTGCCCGCCGTCCACCAGCTAAGCCTTGCTCAGCTGTGACGCCGTCTGCCGTCCACCAGCTACTCCACGCCGTCAGCAATCCCACTCCTGACACCACGTGTGACGGGCACGGTTCGCCTTGCCGGCTGACACGGCTATCTTGTCAGGATGCCCCGTGCCTGGCCGAGCTCCCCGTCCGTCTGGTCAAAGTATATGACCGCTGCTGATGGCTGGAGCTGCCGGTGCCCGACCATCACCAACCGCCAATCGTCTCTTGCTCCTGGCCTACCAGCAACCACACATCCTTCGAAGCAATCGGTCACCCTGCTCTCCTCGTCACAGCAGCAAACAATTGGTCATCCGTCCAACAATCACTCACCCAACTAGAGTTCACTTTCTCCAACGCATAAATTGCTCAGTTAATTAACTAATTCAAGGCAATTTTGGCACAATGTTAACGTTTGGTCATTGCCTTTAATCAACACTCAGCAATCTCACACAGTGAACAGAGTGCAGCCCAGAAGTGATTCTCGGTGAGAATGTACTGGGAATATGAGGGGCGGATATCCTGCGGTGGCTAAGCCGTTGCGATCAATTCTGACTTAGCAAACTAAATCCCTGTACTTAGACATTTAAGAAATCATTGACGTACTCGTTAGTAAATAGCACTTTTGTCCAAGATGACCCAATTTACCAAATATAACCACTGGTTCTTGTCCAAATAACTTTTCTAACAAATAATTAACCTAATAGAACCATCATAGTCCCCCCATATAAATTTAACATGCAAATTATGCAAATTTTCCTTCACTACCCATTACGTATCAAATACGTTGCCCGCGTACGTTCCGATCCCTATAGACTTACACGTTATACATAGTACCTGTGTTACTTTATGCCATTACAACAGATATGCGGCTCGTTACAGTATAAATACCTATGAATTCAAATCTGAATATACCTACATGTTACACAATTTATCGACCTTTTTCAATGAAAATCGAAAGTCCCCTTTCCAAATTTTCAGAGACTACGAAACGAAACACAGTGCGGCTCGCGGGCACCGTGAGGGTATGTTGCACACTAAGATGGCGGCCGTTCCGACCCAGTGCGTACTTCACCGATTTGAACGTACTTTTCGGAGAGTGAACCATCTTGCGCCGCTTCGCGGCGCTCTATCATCTTTGATTCAGGGGGCTGAAACTCCGCTTCTGCATCCGTCCAGCCATGGAGGGGGGGGGGGGGGGGGGGGTACGGAGGGTCAAATTGATCCCGCGTTTTATGTACAAAATTTTATAAACCTATGGCGCAGACCATTTTTCCGAGTATCAGCGAAAATCAGGCTTGTTTTGCCTTGCGCGCAGCGCGTATCACATTTTCATGAATATTTATGAATATGTATTAGATTTTTGTGACTTATTAACATAATAACGCATGCGCACTGAATTATTCATTCATTCATTCATTTACCGTACCGTCGCCCAGACTCGTGAGAATTTCCCTAATTTAATTTCCTCTCTCATTTCAATCATTTTACCCCAATAGCTTACACCCACTTCTATTTATCTGATGCCGATGCTGTCAGTAAGACATGCATTTCTGATTTTGACTTTATTTTGTGTTGATCACTTGCAGACTAAATTCAACAAAAGCTGTGTTTACAATATTATTATTTGAGGAATCCACACTCTACAAGCATTGCTTTTTTTTAATAGTGGATCACCTCCATTTCCATAACATAAGAGCTTATAGGCTACTGTATTATTCTTTTGTAGATTAACTTTGTTTCATATTTCAAATTATGTAAACGTATCCTGTAAACAGTAACATGCATGTCTCCTGGCCCCCTCCACCAAACAGATAAATTCCTCTCGCATATGGCTGCTACAATCATGGGCATCAATGTGGGGAGGGGGGGGGGGGGGGGGGTGGGGAGGGGCATGGCGCGGTATGCGTCCCTAATATTTTAAGAGTGGGTTGACACAATAGGGTATGTCCCCCACATTCTGGAACAAAGCACACCTAATGAAACCAAATTTCCCCACCCCCTATACTTAAAGCTGTGAGCTCTTTCTCTTCTCAGCAAAGTTTAACGTTAATTTTTGCTCGCTGACATTTTGGGGAGGGGATCATCATAGACATATAATAAATGTATCCCCCTAAAGAATTTGATCCAAGGATTTTCTTTTTCATTTCTGCAAACCCATTAAGGTGTATGCCCCCAAAGAAAAAAATGCTGAGGAGCATTTTTTTTACTCGCTAGTCAGTGAATTTTAGGACAGTACCCCCCCCCCCCCCCCGTCCTGTATGCACTGCAATCATACCTCAGTTACAAAGTAACTTCATGATTTTGTGCCTGCGTTATCGTCAACAATGCTTTTTTTCCTTTCTTTTGCTAGTCCCTGAATTTTTGAACAGCCCCTTCCCCCCCCCCCCCCACATGGCTACAATCACACCTCTGTCACAAAACAACTTCATATGATCTTATGCCTGCATCATGCATCATCTTCAACCTCATCATCATTGTCTTTTCTTCTTTCTTTTGCTAGTCAGTGAATTTTTGAACAGAGCCCCCCCCCCCCCCCCCCCCCCCCCCCCCCTCCATCACACCTCAATTACAAAGCAACTTCATATGATCTTTGGCCGGAATCATCATCCTCAACCTCGTCGTCATCATCATCATCAACACTATCTTTCTTTCGCTATTCAGTGATTTTTCAGACAGTGCCCCCCCCCCCTCCATATGGCTGCAATCAACCTCAATTACAAACCAACTTCATATGATCTTGTGCCAGCATCATCATCCTCATCATCATCAAAAACACTGACAAAAGCAACATCAACATCAGATTTCACTCAAGGTTAAGAGAAATTGAAAGACAATAAGAATATAGAGAGAAGAAAATTATTTTATTAGCAAAAAAGTGTAACTCTAATTTCAATGCAGCAAGAGATCAGCAAACATTTCTGGAGGCAGAAAGCTCTTGTTGGAATACTTATAATAGGCCTACTATTTAAACATTCTTGCAGTGTGAATCCATATAGCCCATCAATGTAATTACATAATAATTACAATGATAATGATAATAATAATAAAAATGTAAAAAAGAATAATGATAAGTTTGACAAATTTCTGAAACAATTCAGCCAAAAACTTAGATATTGGTTCATATGGTTCCCCACCTACCTGCATAGGTAGTTTTGTAAATTCAGGTAACAGCGTGAAGCAACCCATCCCTAATAATTGACTAGACTTGCTCCAGAACTACCCTCCAAACAATCACCCCCCCCCCCCCCCTCAGTGTCTACCCCTGGACAATCAACCCAAGCCAATTACAATGCCCATCCCATCCCCTAACTTGGAAATGTTACTTACTGTAATTGACCTCAGGATTATTTCTTGGGGGGGGGGGACAGTACACTGGAGGTAATTACCCGAGGAATAATAGTCCTAGAACTGTTGATTTTGAAGGCACAACTTCTATATACAATTTTTGTGTTCCCTGATTTTTTTATTTCTTTTTAATAGTTGTTAAAATGGTTTTGGTCCATATTTCAATTGAATTCACAGATTAATACATTTTATTAGCCTGTCATGAAATAAGGCTCAAATTTTAATCTAGGTATACATCTTTAGGCAAAATGCAAATGAAGTTTCAAAATAAGGGCTTGGGGAAGGGTGCAATTCCTTAGTCTTCAAGCAGCTGGATACTCTACAAGCCTTGTACTTGAACTTCTTAGACAACCTGCAAGTAGAAAACAAAAGAAAAGAGAAAAATTTGTAAGCATGCTGCAGAGTCAAGAGAGAGAGAGAGAGAGAGAGAGAGAGAGAGAGAGAAAGAAAGAAAGGCTCCTCTCTAAGTACATGATAAATGACGTGATGAACCTGCCTGAAACTTTATTCTAAGTAGTTCAGTACATTATACTAGGAGGTCTGCACATAAGACTGCAAGCTTCAGTCTGTGATAATAAAAATATTGGTTGTTGTTATTAGGCTAAGACTTGTTAGTCTTTACTTTGTATGGCTACTCTGTAGTAAAATACGTTGGGGTTTTTTTTTTTAAACATCTACGGCACATGGATATTTCTGTCTAGAATTTAGCTTAAATAACGTACTACAGAAATGAAAAACTTTAAAAATCTACACTTTTCAAAGCTACAAATCATAATGGGCTTACTTCATACCTTGCCAGTGGCAGTAGTAGATTTTTCCAGATCAAGTGGAGTTGACTTGATAACCAAATCTGCCTGTATTGTACCATCTGAAGACTACATCAGGTTCAGGTCCCCTTTAAAAATTAAAAAGAGAAAGAGGTATAGATCTATATCATGATTATTTCAAAGCAGTGTGGTGATAACAGGTCTATGAATGATGTCTAGCCCATACATAGCCAGGCTTTGTCTAAATATGCCAGGCCTAGACTCTAGGTCTACCGTCTACTACTAGTCCGATGATGGGTGATTTTCATGACAAAGAAAACATCAAGTTCAACTAGTCAAAGGAAGGTCCAATATAGGAGTATCATGAATTCAAACCAGGGTATAGCTTAACATGAACAATCATGGCTAAAGTTTTACTTAGAGTCTAGATCTAGAGTTAGTCCGGATCAATGTTCCCAGCAAGGCCCGGCCCCAGGGGCACAGGGACACTCACTCCAGCCGGCCAGTAACGGCTTAATCAGAATTAACATTACGCTTGGGAATATCGTAGCCGTCCGTCTTGCAGTGCACTCAGCCTCGACTCCAGTTTCTAACAGGTCAACATCTACCGCTGATTATCGCTGATTTAGCTAGCTTCAGTACTTTATCCACCGGAGAAAATTCTACAAACAGTTCTCTACGGAATAAGTGTAATCTCTTTGAAAAATATCGCCATTACATTATTTTTCTCTCATGATTTAGAGTTCAATTGTATACAAGAATAGTTTCCTAAGTTTGGGCTTTGGAGGTGATGTCCCATGCACTTTGTACAGGTAGCCTACGCACTGCTTGACGGACGATTAACAACTACGATGAAGACTGGTTAACAAAATGTCGCTTTACTTACTTTTCAGGTCATCTTATAATCTCATTCCATTCTGCATGCTCCTTTTAAGAATTTCTGCTTCCTTGGGGTTTACTCTGAATTCTTTTCACAACATGCAGATTTCCTGAAACAAATTTCTTGAGCGGTTTGTGCTGAAATGGTCAAAAAGTTGCACTCCTCTGCCAGCCGCCATTTATCCGAATTGCTGCCTCAAATCGTAGGGAATTGTGGGAAGGCAAAAATGTTTTATGTATGAGCTTATGCATTAAACATGAAGGCAATTACCCAATCATCGAACGGTATTTGAGAGTTTTATCTCATGAATAATAATTGACCCTCCGAAGTCGTCTTCTATTTTGCCGCGGCCGCCATTTTGGCCCAATGCAAAAGCCTATGGTATGTCAAAGGTCAATTTTTAGTTGCCTCTCTAGCCTTCCTTCGGAAGGCATACTGTGTATGCATCGTATCTCTGTGCTTTGATTCTCATGTCGATGCTGTGGATACAAGCACACGCGTGTGGCCGTAAGGTAAAGACACACGTACGTGTGTGGCTGTATACACTGCCTTTAGTAAAAGCCGTTTAGTGCTTCTCAGGAGGGTCATATTGATGTCGTGAAATATCTGATCAGTCGAGGAGCCGAGATGAATAAGGGTGCTGAGAATGGTTGGACTGCATTACACAGTGCTGCTCAGAAGGGTCATATTGATGTCGTGAAATATCTGATCAGTCAAGGAGCTGAGGTGAATAAGGGTGATGAGAATGGTCGGACTGCATTACACGGTGCTGCTCGGGAGGGTCATATTGATGTTGTGAAATATCTTGTCAATCGAGGAGCTGAGGTGAATAAGGGAAAGAATAATGGCTGGACTGCATTACACAGTGGTTCAAAAAATGGTCATCTTGATGTCACCAAATATCTGATCAGTCAAGGAGCTGAGGTGAATAAGGGTGCTGAGGATGGTTCGACTGCATTACTTAGTGCTTCTCAGGAGGGTCATATTGATGTTGTGAAATATCTGATCAGTCAAGGAGCTGAGGTGAATCATGGAAGGAATGGTGGTTGTACTTCATTCATTATGGCTGCTCAGGAGGGTCATATTGATGTTGTGAAATATCTGATCAGTCAAGGAGCTGAGGTGAATAAGGGAAGGAATGATGGGCGGACTCCATTAGACTTTGCTGCATTGTATGGTCATCTTGATGTCACCAAATATCTGATCAGTCAAGGAGCTGAGGTGAATAAGGGTGCTGAGAATGGTTGGACTGCATTATTTAGTGCTTCTCAGGAGGGTCATATTGATGTTGTGAAATATCTGATCAGTCAAGGAGCTGAGATGAATCATGGAAGGAATGGTGGTTGTACTTCATTCATTATGGCTGCTCAGGAGGGTCATATTGATGTTGTGAAATATCTTATCAGTCAAGGAGCTGAAGTGAATAAGGGAAAGAATGATGGGCGGTCTCCATTAGACATTGCTGCATTCAAAGGTCATCTTGATGTCACCAAATATCTGATCAGTCAAGGAGCTGAAGTGAATAAGGGTGCTGAGAATGGTTGGACTGCATTACACAGTGCTGCTCAGGAGGGTCATATTGATGTCATGAAATATCTGATCAGTCAAGGAGCTGAGGTGAATAAGGGAAGTAATGATGGTGGTACTTCATTGATTATGGCTGCTCAGGGAGGTAATATTGATGTCGTGAAATATCTGATCAATCAAGGAGCTGAGGTGAATAAGGGGCTGAATGATGGGCGGGCTCCATTAAACTTTGCTGCATTAAAAGGTCATCTTGATGTCACCAAATATCTGATCAGTCAAGGAGCTGAAGTGAATAAGGGTGCTGAGAATGGTCGGACTGCATTACACAGTGCTGCTCAGGAGGGTCATATTGATGTTGTGAAATATCTGATCAGTCAAGGAGCTGAGGTGAATAAGGGTGCTGAGAATGGTTGGACTGCATTATTTAGTGCTTCTCAGGAGGGTCATATTGATGTTGTGAAATATCTGATCAGTCAAGGAGCTGAGGTGAATCATGGAAGGAATGGTGGTTGTACTTCATTCATTATGGCTGCTCAGGAGGGTCATATTGATGTTGTGAAATATCTGATCAGTCAAGGAGCTGAGGTGAATAAGGGAAGGAATGATGGGCGGACTCCATTAGACTTTGCTGCATTGTATGGTCATCTTGATGTCACCAAATATCTGATCAGTCAAGGAGCTGAGGTGAATAAGGAAGATAGTCGTGGCTCCATTAGTCTTCACTCTGCTGCCAAGAAAGGGCACCTTGAAGTTACTACATGCTTAGTTAATCATGGAGCTGAGATGGCAAAGGGCGATAAGGATGGTAGGACACCTTTGCACCATGCTGTTCAAAATGATCATCATGAGGTGGTTAAAATGCTTCTGTCAAGAGGAGCACCTCGTGACATAGAGGATATTCACAAACAGACACCTCTACAGCTAGCTCAAGTCCTTGGACACAAACAGATTGCTGATCTATTCACAGACTCATCACTTTCCAAGGTAAAATACAAACTTCAGTGATGATGATGATGTTAGTGAAAAGATGCAGTTTGCATTTATATGTAGCATAAGAAATGATATTTGATAGTGAAATAAACATCAATTTTATGTGTGTTAACATAGGTAAGTTTACACTATGTAGATGTTTTCATGAAGAAACTACAAAACATAGACAATAAAAGAATGAGTATCTTATTATGCCTCTGTGGACCAAACATGATGCTGGAGGCGTTATGTTTTCAGTTTGTTTGTCTGTTGATCTATCCATCTGTACATCCTGCTTTCTTGTAACATGATATATCAAGAACCATTTGAGTAATAGACTTCAAAACTTGCTGCTAGTATGTATTAAGATAGGAAAGCAATTAGATTTGGGGTATGTAGGTCAAAGGCCAAAGGTGTATAGAGTCCAGTGTGCATGAAATTCAAGATTTCTCAATTTTGCCTCTTGGTAATATAAATTTAATCATGGTGCTGTGGTCCCAGCTTTCCATTTGGTATAAGGATAGTGCTTTACTTCATGGCTGCGGGGACAACAGCACCATAGCGCCTAGAAACTTTTCATATGTCAACTGTTTGGTTTGCGTAACTATGAGGAGGCAGGTGATAAGACTTTTTGTTTGTTAGCTCAAAGTTCAAGAGGTCAATTTGGAGGTTTTATTCTCATCACAATATTTCAAGAATACCTTGAGCCTTGTTAATTAAATGAATTTAGGCAGATCTGTGCACGTAGGCCAAGGAGATGCAGTCACATTCATCTTGTAATGTCTTCATTAGGTAGCTTGATTAGTATAATTTGCATGATAAAATTGTTTTAAAGCCAGTACCAATTTTCATGAAAACATGTAGTGGGAAACATCAAAGGTGACAGCTCAAAGGTTGTATCAAAATGATACAACAACTACATAACTGTTCTTCATACAATGAGGAAATTGTCTACATTTTGATACTAATCTGTAAACATTTAATGACTGAAAAGTGTTGCTTTTTTATCAACACACAGAAACCCTTCATTTAATTAGCATGGCATTTATAGCACGTTTTGTGAACTACCCTTTTGTATTTTTTCATGTTCTGTTACTTGTTTTTACATCCAGCCTGATGAGGATGATTTGACAGATGTCCATCATGCCATACAGCAAGGTGATACTTCTACCATTGAGAGATTAGTTGACCAGGGAGCTGATCTCAATGTCCAGTCACCTGATGGCCTGATGTGCCTTCATATGGCAATTAAACTATGCTACAAGAAGGAAAGAAAAGTGCAAGAAACTGATGCACTCAGAAAGGTGAGATTTCTCTGTTCATTGTATTTTGGGGGCCATGCATTTTGCTTTTTGTGGTCCCAACCATATTTTGCTCTAATTTTAAATTTTGATTTATCATTTATTTGTACTTTCTTTTTAAGATCTTTGCTTTTTATGGTGAAATAAAGTTGAATTGAATTGAATTATAAGTGAGACTGGAATTCAGCTAGGGTTTCATCATTTCGTGGTACATCGATCTGTCCCCAACATGTTTATCAACTTGTTTAGAGATTGGTCTCCTACTGATTCTGGATACAAAGTAGTGCAGCTGATGTGGCACTTTATTTAACTTTAGTATCTGAAACTCAGGCAACATGAAGATCAGTAGAAATGCCATGTAAGAAATACTTATCATGCCCTGGTATGCAGACCAGCATTCTATTCTTTTAGAGTATGGAAAGATTAATGATAGTCATTGTGGGTTTTAATGAAATTTCAAATCAACAGTGTTGATTCTGTGTTGATTCTAGAGGTAGGCATTATTTGCTTTGATGATAATGAGAATACAGCAGGCTTAAAGAGAAGGTTTAGTTCTAGGAAAGGTAGAAAATTGTGAGATTTCTCATTCTTTTTGGAAGATTATCATAGTAGAAATGCCCCTGAAAAGGATTGCTCTTCAAATATCCTCACATTCAAAATATGATGAAAAATGAAATATTCAAGCCAAAATTTGTGTGTAGTCCTATACACACATTTCTGTGTGCTATGCATATGACTCTCAGCAGAATAGAGTTGATTTCTTATCATTTTGGTGATTCCAAACTTATAGCATACACAATTCTTAAGTATCGCAAATACAAGATTCAACAGTAGAAGGCGATATTTCCAACACAAGGTGCAGACACAGGTACTTCTGCTTTCCGTACAAACACAATGGTCAAGTCTTAACAAGTCCCATAAAAATGATAGTTTTTGAGCCTAGAAAATGCAAGTAACAAATTCTGATGCTACATGTACCTGCATAGATCTAATAAAATAATCAGGAAAGTTTATGAAACTTGAACAATATTTTCGTCAAAGGAGGGATTTGTTAACCTGGCTGTATATTTTCTGTGGAAGCCGGAAGAATATCTTGTCAAATCGTCAGTACTGGATTTGTATCTGCGCATGTGCTGACCTGTGCGGTATGCAGGAAATGTTGCCCTCTACTGTTGAATCCTGTATTTGCGATATGAAAAATTACTTCGAAAGAGTTTCTTTCATGATTCAATCTCATGACCAGATCTCAACTATATTTTTAAAGGCTACATTTATACTAGTGATCTAGTCAAGAGAGTTTTGGTGGGTATTGGGATATAACATAACAAGGGGAATGTGCAGCTGGGTGCCGTTGCATAAAACTTGCTATTATAGTAACTTTCACGGAATACTGGATTTTGATTGGCTGTTGAGAATTGTTACCATGGTAGTTACCATTGATAGCAAAGTTACTATATTAGCAAGTTTTTATGCAACAGCACCCAGATGCCTATACTTCCCCCCCCCCCCCCTCCCCATAATGAAAATGAATGGATGCATCTGGTCCAAGTAAATGTGTGTATGTATTTTTCAGATCTCTGATGAGTTCTACAAAGGTGAACTATCTCCAGCAAAGGCCTTGGTGTTTTATCTCCTAGAGAATGGTGCTAAGTTAGATGTGAGGAACAGGAGTGGCAAGCTACCGATTAGATATGCCAAGGACGAAGTAGTCAGGCAGATGATTCTATCGAGGTAAAATAATCTCTTTAAAGCCAATTAATAAACAGGTTTGTAAATGGTTACCATTATTACCTCTTGTACATTTGAATGTAATAGATTTATCAAAATCAAGGGAATAACATACATTTGTATACTTGTACACCATTCCTTCTGTTCTTTGAGTGTAAGAGAATTGCTTTCAGTGAATTAGACTTCATGATAATTTTTCATTTTATCGTACAGTAGATTGTTTGTTCAGACGAGTAAATTACACATTTTTGATTGCGCGTTCTTGTTGTCTAGACCATTAGCTTGATTATTTCACATCACGTTTATTGCATGTTACTCAGACCACCGGCGTAAATCCACTTTGAGGAGTGGGGGGGGGGGGATGATCGACTTTTTTGCTGATATTTTTTCTGTCAAATTCACACTTAAGTATAAACACACGCCCTCACCCACCTGCACAGACCCCCCTTACACACATTTTAATTTTTATCTAGCGAGCTAGTGAGGCGAGCGAGCCAAAAATTACATGTACCACTTTTCTGGTTTTCAATCGCATTTTCAAATAGAAATTCTAAAATATGAGCGAGCGAAGTGAGCGAGTAAAAAATAACCACTTTTCTGGTTTTCAATCGCATTTTCAAATGAAAATTTGAAAATATGACGAGCGAGCGAAGCGAGCGAGACAAAAATAACCACTTTTCTGGTTTTCAATCGCATTTTCAAATAAAAATTCTAAAATATGAAGGTTGTTTACGACAGATTAATAAAAATTATATTTAAAGATTAATTCAAATATCATTTCTTCCTTAAAAAGTGGGGGGGATATTTGTACACGCCATCCCCCCTCTCAAAAAAGTGGGGGGGATATATCCCCCCCATCCCCCCCGGGATTTACGCCAATGACTCAGACATTATACTTTTTTCTTTGAGCCAGATTCGTTTAGTGGACACCATTTGTCAGTAGCCCTCAACACTCATTAAATTGTAAGATTTATACTTTCATTTTTATCCTTTCACTTGGAATTAAAAGATCAGAGGCTCTGAGATTTAATTGTTTTTTCTTTATTACAATTTTTTGATAATGTATAAAATTCAAAAGTTTTGTGAATCATTTCAATAGCATTTCTTTCTTTTTGTATAACATAAAAAAATCCTGTTTACATCAAATATATATAATGTATATATACGTATGATTACTTCCAGATTGCCATCTTTAGATGTGATCCATTCCTATCGAGGTAAGAACCATGGCCATGAACTACTGTAATAAGGTGAAAATACCATCACATCTTTTCCCACTATACATTCTTTAATGAAAAGTTATAAAGCTTCTTGTCATATCCACTGAAGTCATAGTGAAGGCACCTCTTTCTAAGTTACCGCTAACTGAGAAGAAGTCATCCCAGCATACCCAGAACTCGCAAGACCAAGCGTCCAATTAAGTAGAATGGCATCAGGAGAGTCGGCCAGGAAAACAAACAGATGCATCTGGGAGATGAGAATATTAATCTCATAGATCATCAGCTTAGTGAACCTTCTGAAAAGTGGGGAGAAGTCCCACAAGACTAACTCGTAGGCTGTAGTACATGTACCAGGGGGCTGTCAGTCTCTTGGGATGTTGGTCTTGTGAACCTTCAAAAAATCAGCAGAAGGCCCCAGCATTGGTGGTCTCAAGGTCTGTAGCCATAAAATGTGGAACAAGAAATTTCATATTCATAACTCACTAGCACAGACAACCAATCCATTCACTTGTATGAAGATTTCCATTTATGTGAAACAAAACATGTACATTTCATGTACCATAAATTTCATTGACACTCAGAATCATCATATTTCTTCTCAGTCTTTCATTAAAATGGTTATCTTGGTTGATATATGTTTTACAGTTTATTGTTTATGTAACTCATTTTCTGTCTTCTAAAATAGGTTGGGTAAAATTTTACATAGTATATTAGATAAAGAGAAAATGCAGGTTTGTTGGGTAAATTTTATTCTATATTTGGTAAAATTTATCCAACGAACTGGCATCTACACAATGTAAGATCAGTTTTGTATGCCTCCGTCCACCGTAGGTGGTGCCGGAGGCATCATGCTTTCGGGTTGTCCACAGTCCGTTATCGTTCTCAGGATAATTTAAGAACCGTTTGACGGATCACCTTCAAACTTGGCTCCTATATGCGTATGGGAGGACAATGATCTGATTAGATTTTGGGGTCTCATGGTCAAAGGTCAAGGTCAAAGATGTCATTGTATAAATGAAAATATTTTGAATGTGCCATAATTTCTGATGTAGCAATGGCGGAGGCATAAATTTCGACTGCGCGCGGTCGAGGATTCATCTAGTTTTTTTTTCTTACTTTTGTCTAAATGAACAGAAGATAGACTATCAACATCTACCACAACCATGACTGCCGCTGATCAAGTAGAAAATGGTCAGGAAATAGCATTGGAAGATCATGGCGTATCCTTGTCTATTCCACCGGAGGCCATTTCTTCAACTGACTCGGGCAAGGTCTCATTTACCCTCTTGAGAGAGCTCCTCAATGTTGAACTTGTGAATGAGGAATCAGTGGCCTGTTATGGGATCAGATTAGACCCTCCAAATATGATCTTCCACAAACCTGTCAAGATCAAGATACCACACTGTACCATCATCATGAACCCTCAGGAAGTGACACCCGACATTGTTTGTCGTTACTGGGATACTCAGAATGGTAGGAAAATTCATACATACTTTACATATGCAGTATATTACATTATAAACCTGTAAAAATGAATTCAAATTAAAACCTACTTTGTATATATATATATATATATATATATATATATATATATATATATATATATATATATATGAAACTCTAGTAAAGAAATATTGTGAATAGGACACTTATTTTGCAAAGAAACAATTGGTAATTCCTAATTAACATATACCTGAAGCAAGAGGAATTATTTTTTTCTGTAATTGCCAAATATTATGAGGTTCACCCCAGGCTTCCCCATCCCCTCCCTTTAAGGTTTAACTTAAATGTTTCCTAATGAATTTTTTTTTACATGTGTGTGCCCTAATTACAGGTCTACCAACATTTTCAAGGGAGAGATCTTCCACATCACCAGAACAACCTCCATATTGCAAAATCAACAAGAAACACCTTGACCTCTACATTGACTACTGTGCAGAATGGTGGGTTCTTATCCCTCTTGAGCAACAGGTAGTTCGACACAAGCTCCTATGTACCCCTTACATACCGGACACGATTGAAAGAGGCAAGGAGATTGACATTCATCTTTGCATCCATGCTGACATTCCTGGATTAGATGTGGTAAGACAGTAATAAATATATTCTTATGAAATCATTCATGATTAAGTGCTCATGTGAAGGACACATTTGTATTTTGATGAAAAAATAATTGGGCCATAGAAATGGGTTTGACTCCCTTTCACTTTGTTTCCAACATAAGCTACATGAACGGACCAATGAAAGAGCAGCATGGAAAACCTGAATGGTTGCCCAGTAACCTTCAGTGTCCACATAATAGAAAGTGGTTTACTCTGTATTTACACTGAGCATTTGACACTTGGGATTTCAGTTGAAAAATAATTATGTTACATCTACAGATTAAGGAATCATTCTTTTCTAAGAAATTGCTTTTATGGATGTACCATGTGTTGGAACCAAGTTCTTCATAAATTTGACTTTTACCTTATGTGAAAAGTAATAATAAAGATATTTTCTTTTTACTTGATGAAAGGACATTCAAGATGATGAGAAGCAGGTCTTGTATCATAAGGCCCATCGTTCTGTACCTTTCTCTGTACTATCTGGAACTGGTGACATCAAAGTGAAATGTGATCAAGATGGAGAAATAGTTCAGGAGGAGGTAATTTAATTAGGTTTTTTTCCTAATATGCCACTGTCACCACTTCATGTTGATGTTAGTTTATATTTCCAAACAATCTTTGAGGCAAAGCATCTCAGCTTATGATGATCCACAGCAAGAAAACAACTTTTGAGGGCTCTTTGTAAGGAAATGTAGTGTTTCATCTGTTTCTGAGAACATTTAATCTTGCAATAAAATTGCTGACTTACAAATTATAACCTAAACATACAGTTGTGGCATGAATTTTTTTCTGCAAAAGGCCCACCTTACCTCACTTTCAATTATGCTAGTGCAGACAGTGGACACTGAAAAACGTATTCCTTGTTCTAATCAAATTTCTACTTCTCTCTGTTTTACGTGTAATGTTTACAACCTCAATTCCCACACTTATCAAACTTAATTCCCACAAAAAAGGAAGACCTATGTATTTTATGATTCTGCTCTATTGCTCAACATTGCAATAGCAATTTTACATTCGTTGCATGTGTATTTGTGTTGATTCTTATTATCATCATTATTATATATTTTCACCATAGTTGCTTTCCCTAAAGGATATTCAAAGCGGAATTAGACACAGTATATTGCTATCAGTTATTCCACATGAGCATGACAGTCTCTTCGGTATCATGATGGAACAAAAGGAAAAGCAAGGAGTATGCCTCTCTCTTGCATTTGTCATCAGGTGCACAGGTTAGTGTGTGCTTTCTTTATTATTTAATCGTGGGACCACAAAATGGGCTAACTTTATGGTTTATGTTTTCATTTTTTATTGCCTGTCAAGTAATTTATGAGTAAAAGAAGGTGCCGCAAAAATGGGTTGACGTTTAAGAAATATTATACCAATATCCTTTTTTGAGTAAAGTTCCTGCAGTCACTTCATATTTTCATTTGCCCCTGGATTTCGCATTGAAGCTTTGCTTTTTGGGGCACTTGTTCATTCATTTGAAGGAAATAAATCTTGATTCAGTTCAGTTCAATTTAATTGATTTCACATATATTATTCTTGCAGATGACTTGCAAAGACAAGATCTTAAGGAGCCATCTACATTTCTCCAGTAAGCATTACACTTTGTTTCCAATTTTTGATATTTTGAAAACTATTTGATGTATACTTAGAAGAATCACCAACACAGATAATATTCCTTTTAAGATGTACATGTAGCATTTGTAATATATGTCTGAATACTGATCAGAAGATAGATAATTGTTTTTAACTTAATTAGTGTTCTGTAGAACTTTACAAAATAACATTTGAAGTTCACTCTTTTCGGTTGTGTTAGTTGTATGATATTGACAATGCGGGCATATTTGTATACAAATAATGAGGAGGAAAAATTTAAGATAAAGGGGAGTTGTGTAGAAACAGATAATTTCACTAACTGTAACTGTTCTACTTTGTATATGGATGTATATTTCACAATTGATTAGTTCGTATGTCACTCGACCTCCAAGATATAAAATCTATTTTAGATATGCATATGAAAATGTTTTGATGCCTGTAATGATTTGCCAGACCATTACCATTAAAACATTCCTCCCAACAGAGGAATTGAAGAAGTACCTCAAAGGGACCTGTCTGACTTGGATATCATCAGGATTGCGAAAGGGCTGTCAGTGGACCAGTACTATGACTTGGGAGTGGCTCTCGGCTTCGGAATTCAACAGTTGGATGTCATAGAATACCGGAGGTTAAGAAACAGAGAGCAAGCCTTCTACGACATGCTTGTAAGGTGGAGGCAGAAACATGGACCCCGTCAAAATGCAAAGGAGATACTAATGTCAATCATGCAGTCTGTAGCTACAACGGAGGAACAAATAAAAATGACAGGTTGTTTTCTTCTTTATTTCCATCTATCCTTTATTCCCCATTAGCTGGTCAGAATACAACAGTTCTCAAGTGACAACTTTGCCAAAGATGAAGTGCTGTCCTATACAAAACCCCCCCTTTTCAGACGGCTTGTTGCTTTTCTCCATTTCTACAACACTGGTAATGTGTTATGAAAACTCATTCATGACTTGACATTAATTTCTAGGGAATTTCCCTGCTTCATATTTCCAACCCATTTGTGAAATGAAATTCGGTTATTAAAGTTAATCCTAGCTCACATGTTGCATTATTTCACTTTAAAGACTTCATACGAGTTGCTCTGTTTCATTTGATAAGAATTCATGCTGCAGTAAGCAGCCAGCAATATAGGCCTGGTACTTATATAGACAGTGGTTTTTAGATTTGTCATTGTGCACTGGTGTGGACTCATATATTTTTGTACAGTACCACATCAACTGGCAAATTTCAAACTTGTTTGGAATTTGCATGTCAGTCAAGTACAAACATTAATTGCTTGCTACAGAAACAACATGTAAGTGCATGATAGTGGAGCAAGCACTTCTTAAGATGGACACACATGTCCAACACAAGTAAATCATTTCTAGAATATATCTAATTGTATTCATGTATTCATGTATTCATGTGTAATCTAGCATGACTCAGGTGCTATTTTCTTCTTATTGCTATTCTTATACTCAATTGATGGATTTGGCTATTTCATCTGTATGCATCAGATCCTAGTACTGGCGGGTAAGACAATAATTTTCCTATTCCTATTATTACTACTTGAAACATGTTTACACTTTTATATGATATCATTATTTGTCTTTCTTTAATATTTGTTTGGAAATGACTAAAAAGATAATGGGTTGGCATTTAGAGAGAAAATGGAATGCTATGCTGTTCCCCTGGGTCTTCCAACAGGGGTTGCAAGGTATCTCTGAGTAGTGCAGAACCACATTTGAAATCTTAGAAGTAAAATAGAAAAATGTGGAAAGCAGGAGAGAGTGAAATTGAAGTATGTAAATAAATATGAACAGATGTAACATGTTTCCTAGTCTATAAATTGGAACAACCTTATTTTGCAGAGAGATTCCTGACAAGACACTAGTTTTTCTGGCTAGGCATATCAAAGCAGATAGGTTCGTCGAAGTTGGTGAGAAGTTGGGATTCAGTAAGACAGAGCTCGAGCACATTGAACATCGGACATTGTCCAACAGGAAAGATGCTAACATCCAAATGCTGTCCAAGTGGAAAGCATCACAGACATCAGGGTCTAAAGCAGCACAAACCTTGCATAAGGTTTGGGAGTCTGTCAAATCAGTACCAGAGGCAGACAACAATGAAGGTATCAGCCCAAAAATAACATTTATGATGTTACATCTGTTTGACATTATATTCTTTTATTTGGCATTATTTCAGACAGAAGAAATAGTGAAGGCAGATAAATTCTAAGCTGTTTAATATGCAAAGGTCATTCTGTAGCTCTAGTATCTTTTCATGCAATCAATTTTTCCCATGAATATAATTATTGACCCAGGGGAAGTGGACAGAAACCTGCTAATGATGGTGATGATAATAAAACCCAAAGTGCTATTAGCAGCCAAAGCTGAAACAATTAATATCCCAGTACTAGGAAAATCAAAATCTTTAGAAATCCTTGAATCATTGTAGACCATTTTGCAAGAGGGACCACGTTTAGGGCATGGTGAAATTTCATTAGTCCCCCCTCCCATTATTTAGAGTTGAATGGAATATTTATACTGGTGTGATTATGTTGATTTCTCCTGTAAAAGGAATTTACAACATGCAAAGTCTAGCTTCATGAATCTTTTAAAACAGCAATATGGTTTTGTTTATCAGTACTGAGTATTATTTCTTTTTTTCTTCTTCGTATTTTCTTTTCAGGTTCAAATGATGGTAACCAGCATGGACTGGAGGCTTCTTCAAAATCAGCCTATGAACAAAGACCAGAACCACCTAAAACTACATTTACTTCAAAGCCTAAGGATATGGAGATTATCATAGCATCAGAGTCACGTAAGTAGAGCCAAAAGGGATTATCTCATATGTAGGACTTGTATGGAAGGTTTGGAGAACTTACAAAAAAAATTCTCTTTTCCAAATCGATTCATTGTAAAAAAAAAAAAATGCATATCCGTAATTGGTTTCAATATGAATAATTATGACTGTCGCTGTACATTCTTACAATATATAAGAACACATCTGGCACATCAGAAAGAATGGTTTCTGTTATTAAAGTCTATTCCATAGTTAGTCTCCTGCTAACCTTTGGAAATACCCTTGTATAATTTGGTGTGAACAGAATTATTTGAATTAGGATATTATTATGAACTAAATGCACTAGGTTGTGTTTCAGAAGGTAATCAAGGGTGATGCATGGTATGTGTATGAATACTATATATAAGTAGTGTATATTTCATTTTACACGAGCCAGGAAAGCTTTAATGTAGGTCAGCATTGATCTATGCTTGGCCATTCCATTGCAATTTCATTTTTTTCTACTTGTAGGATTTGAAAAAAAAGGCAACCATGAAATCAACCTCTAATTCCTCTATTGCATTTTTGTCCAAGAAGTAGCTGATTTTTACTTTTGAAAAAAGAAACCAAGCTTCAAATTTTCATCTTTTTTTTTTTTTTTTTTTCAAAGAATATGCTTCTGTAACTGGGGTATCACATACTGAATCCCCTAAGGACATTGATCGCTGTGGTGGAACGCCTAGCAGAGAGGAGCTTTTTAAAGTTGCCATTGCTGTGAACAGGTTGTCATTGGCTTGGGAACTGGGGAAGTCCCTTCCACTCCAGGATGACACCATTGTTCGATTCATTGATCCACCTGATCCAACAGCTCAGAATAGAATCACTCGGCAGCTCTTAGACAGATGGTGGAATAGCTTAGAGAATGAAGGAAGGGAAGACCAGTTGGCCAATCTTCTCCAGGAATATGATATTCAAGATGTTGATGCAGGTGTGGTGATAATTTGTACAGAAAAGAATAAGATACACTTTTAATACACCTTTATCATGAAGCTGTATTGTAGTAAGGCATAATCTAGTTCACATCAGATTTGACAAAAATGTTATACAGCCCTCACAGTTAGAAGTTTTGCTTTGCATAAATTTTATTCAGGCCTAAGTTTTTATGCCAGTGTAAACCAAGTTTAGAATATTAAAAAAATGTATAGTTTTGTTCTTCAGTTTGCCTCGAAGGGGTTTCATAATTGACTTTAAAAAGTGAGGCATCAGGGTCAGAACAAATTAGTATGTTGTTAGTTATAAAGCTGGAACTCACTTCACACCACCCATTGTGTAAACACACCACCGGTACTCATTACCTGCACCACTTTCTACCAGAATTGACATGTTTTATATTTAAGGTCTGTCCTTCTTAACCTCCCAAGGTAAAGAAAGTACACCAATTTTTGTTACACCAAGTTTATTGATCTACAATCACTGGAGCATTAGTTAAAGAGCTGAATGATAATGTACTAAACAAGATAGCATGAGAAATCTAGTTGTTATGCGGATGTCTATGTTTTCTGAATATTATTTATCCAGTTGCTATTAAAGGAAAGTTTATGAATAATGAAGCGAGTTACTTCATGACTTATCATTTACAGGCCGCCAAGAAATCTGCAAAAAGATTCGCTCTAAATCAGACTTACTCAAACTTTGCCAACGCCTGAATTTGGAAGCATCTGATGTCATGCAGGCCATGTGCACTATTCAATCCTATCCTGTTCATTTGATCAAAGGATGTGTTCTGCAAATGCTTGGAAAGTGGGCACAAGATGGTGGAACAAGGGAAAGGTTACTGGGAGTTGCTCAAGCTTTCTGTTTCATTGATGCTGCTGATCACATTGCTGCAAGTAATTGCCATTCACACACTTTTGTTATCTGTCTCCTAGAGTCATTGAATCAACTACATATTTTCTTCTCATTTGTTTACTTTATTCTTTCAGGATATTCTTTCAGTTATCAATCACAGAAGAATCAAGAATCCATTTGCAATGCAGTGCTTGAGATAGCAAAGTGAGGAAGTATGTAACATTGTCTTCGTTTAATCTGTAATGATAACCGTTTTCTACTAAGTGCTTTACCAGTGGTTCCCCTAAGTCACCCCAGTCACTAGGTTCATATCTGCACATTAGTGTGCTCACTTTCCACTCCCTTCCAGTATTCCAGTGAGTTGCCCTTTTTTCAGACATACACATGCTACTCCGATAACACTGTTCTTAGCATCCTACCAGGCACCATTTAGCGTGTACATGTAGGTAGAGAGGGTTATTTTGAATAAAATGCCTTGCTCTCTGTCATGAGTGCTGTTTCGGTGTTTTACATAGTAACCTTTGCATTCCCAGTCAAGTGATTAAACCACTCAACCCCTGGTAAGACGCTTTGTTATTTAAGTTTTGCTTTGCCCTCTTACAGCCATTAGAGGTGATCCGGGTTTGAAGAATGTCTTCTCACATAGCATCATTGATCATAAGGGTGGACAACTGGAGCTAGAGGAACTTGGTATCAGGATTTCAGTCCCTGCAGAAGCTATACCCAAATGGATGAGATCTGTAGTTACTATCAGGGTATCAAGCAAGGGTACTTCCGTTCTTCCTCTTCGGGAAGGAGAAGTGCTTGTAACTCCACTGATAGAATGTTCTCTTAGTCAAGAGTTGCTCAAACCGGCAACAATAATTCTACCACACTGCATCAGCACTAAGCAACATGAAGATGACATGAGCGTTATCCTGTACACCAGGGTCCGACCAGGTAAAAAGATGACACTGAATGTGTTGCTGGTTATTCTGTGCAATCTGACTTTTTTGTGCCTCCGCCCACCGTAGGTGGTTGCCGGAGGCATTATGTTTTCGGGTTGTCCGTCCGTCCGTCCATCCCGTTTTCGTTCTCGCGATAACTTAAGAACCGTTTGACAGATTGGCTTCAAACTTGGCTCATGTATGCACATGGAAGGGACAATGATCCGATTAGATTTTGGGGTCATGGAGGTCATTATGTACATAGAAATGGTTCGTTTTCACCATAACTCAACAACCATTTGACCGATCAACCTCAAACTAGGCACAGGTATGCATATGGGAGGGACAATGATCTGATTAGATTTTTGGGTCTCAAGGTCAAAGGTCAAAGGTCATAGAGGTCATTATGTACATAGAAATGGTTCGTTCTTGTGATAACTCAGTAACATTTGACGGTTCAACAAACTTGGCTCATGTATGCATATGGAAAGGGCAATACTCTCATTAGATTTGGGGATCACAAGGTCAAAGGTCAAGGTCAAAAATGTCATTGTATAAATGAAAATAAATCAACAGTGCCATTTATTTCTGATTTGGTAATGGCAGAGGCATAAAGTTCGACCACGTGTGGTCGAAGATTCATCTAGTTTCACTTGATCTTTAGGCACATGATTTACATTGATGTAGTATTAATGATTTCACAAGAATTGTATGCTCATTAGGACATGAAGAATAAAACTAAATATTACTTTTCATTCAGGTTTGACTTTCTAGTAAAAACAAAAGAAAAATCTTAAAGGTTTAAAGAAACATTGGTAACAGTAAGTTAACGAAATAAATGCTAGAATCCAGGATTTTTCCAAATTCGGAATTTCAGAATGGCAGAGACCACTGTATCAGGGGAAAACAAATTTCTGAGAAATTCTTAACTCCTCAAAAAGAGTTTGGAAATTCAAGTTTGATCACTTGTATCCCTCTCGTCATGGCATAATAATCTCTTTGTTTATCATCGTGATAAAGTGTCATTCCTCTTTAAAATGATTTGTTATCATTGTGCTGTCATGGAATGGGCAGTACATCAGAATGAGGGGTACGTTCAAAAGCATAAACTTGGAAAATGCACTTGTTAACACTGGTATTGTTATGTAGAGCACTCTTCTTTCCTTGAAATAAGAGAGTAAGATTTTTTTATGACTGTCGGGCCTCTGACTCCAACTGATAATCCGTGAATGCCAAATTCATTGTCGGGCAGCAAGATTCTGTGCTGTTTAATCATTTACTTTCTGAAGCACCAGGTTAACATTGAAAAGGAAAGGGCAATAAGGCTACTCAAAGCGAAAGTTCTCCAAAAAGTTGTTGCAGCGCAGTTTGGAATAAACAGTACCATATCCAAGTGGAAAATAAAGTTGACTGAATGAGTGAAATATCTATAGAGTTTAAAGATATAGACAAGGTAGAGCAATTTGTAAGACTTACAAAATTAGAAGAAGAAAATATGATTGAGTTCTCAAAGTTTCTTACATTGGTTATAAACATAAGAGGTGATTTCTGAAGGCACCATAAATTTTGGTGTTTTGTTTCTGTTTCAATTAATATATAAAACTATTTCTGGTGATGCCAAAGGCGGACAAAAGGAGGAAATGTGCCCCCCCCCCAAAAAAAAAAAAAAAGTTTCCAAGCAGGAAGAGCACCTCATCACCTTGGTATTGCAAAATTACAGGTGTTCGGCTTGACTTCTACAGGCAAGATTTGCCAGACAATACCTGTTTATTTTGCAAATTTTCACTTTAGACCTTGCACTTGATTTTGATGTACTGCACATTTTGTGTTTGAAAAATTATACCAGATGGAGCATCATTTTAAAGAGGAATAAATGTACATGTACTTTCTCGGTATATTAAAGCATAATGATGATTATGCCATGGCAAGAGAGATATATTCCATCAAGTTTGAGTTTCCAGACTTTTTTTGAGGAGTTTATTTTTCTGTTGCCAACCATGCTTGCATATACTTTTGTGAATAAACAAAAAAGAATCTTGTTTGGAATGAAATTACATTTCATGTCCTCAATATTAAGCACCCCATACTGGCCCTACAATGTCAGTCGGAAAATGTTCAACCATCATAATATGTATATTTTTTCTTTTATAGGAGCATTGGGTCGCACAAAATTGACCCCACCTACATCAGAAGGTTTCCATATCTCAAGGGACAAGGTTGAATTCCGTGTGCATCATCTCCAGATCTGGGCTTTATCATCAACCAACCTGGAAAGTGTTCTCTTCCAGTGTGTAGCCTTCCAACCACTGTACATGCCTCCCTCACTGAAACCAACTCTGCGAATTCATATTGGTCATCCCTATCAGAACTATGAGAAGGTTGAATTATAATGCTACACAATTTGTCTGAACTGGGGCTCATTGCATGAAACTCATAAACCTTTTTTTTTTTTTTATTGCACCTCCTAAAATCAAGCACAAGTCCTTAATGGGCACTTGTGATTAATAATAAAGTCGTGTTTGATTTTCCCCGAGTTGCATCCAAACACAATTTTTATGCAATGGGCCCCCGATCTTATAATCATCATTATACTTTATGCTATTAAAGTAAATTCTTTTCAATTGGTTTATCGATGTATTGTACTTGTATATGTATTTTTTGTATTTTTATTGGAAAGCTCACATTTTAGCCCTCCAGTTGGGTAGACGTGCTTATACATTACCAGTGGTAATATTTTGTTTACTAAGTGTAGCCTCTTCAGTACTACACTGTATGTACTGTTCTCCCAGTGGGCCCTATAATCATATTGTTTATTTTCTTCTATTGCAGTTTGGTACTACGAAATAGAAGAAGTTTAAAAAAAAATTGAAGCAAATTATCTGGTCAGATTTGTAGAAAAATATAACCTTGGTCATAAATTGGGATTCTGGGAATGTAACTATTAGAAAACAATATATTACTTTATGAGAATTACTGTGCTGGACATTTGACCCGAACATTAAAAAAAAACAGGTCAGTCATGTTTTTTCTTTGACTATTTTGTGATTATATCACATTGCCTTCTCAGGATATCAAGAAAGCGGAAGAGGGTTTATCGATGCCTCACAGCCAGTTGATAAAGCCAATGTCATTCTCTCTAGGATCAAAGACTGAAGACCTTAAGGTGTGCTGTAGTGATGGTTTAAAAAGGGACGAAAGAGTGGTAAGGAAATTTTATAGACTATATATCTTTTCAAGTCGAGGCATGATGGCTAATGACAGGAAGGTCCAAGTAAAACTGCCTTCATCTGTGTACTTAATAGATGTACATGTAAATGCATGTAGATGATTACCAAAGCAAAAATAAATCAACATCCAACCAACCAAATGTACTTGTAAGGTGAATTTCTTTGAGATAACTGTTTTAAGCTTTACAGAGGTAGACTCTGTGAATCATCAAAAAAACTTATTTAACACCCTTTTAAATTCTCTAAAATGCAAACACAGGTCCCTGTCCACAGCCTGCTAACAGGACAAGGTAGTACCTTGACTTTTGAGCTTCAGTTCTCACCAGAAGAAAGGGGGAGAAAGAGACTTAGGATCAACTTAGAACAGGGCACATCAACCCTAACCAAACAGGAGCTTGTCACTGCAGTAGAAGGTATTGAAACATCTTTGTGATTATGGCAGCAGATGGTGATTTGTATCTTGCACACTGACATTCTTTAATACATAAGTGTATCAATCTCAAAGCTCATAGGGAACCAATAACATGTACATAAGAAATGTAGTATGTATTCATTATTGCTATCAGAAGTAGAAGTAGTAGAAGTATTGTGGTTACTGATTGTTATTATATTTGGCAATCCACAGCAACAAAAAATAAATGATTTTTAACATGGAAGGAATTGATTGAACTTATTTTTTAATGTGATCGATATCTCTCTGACCATCAAGCAATTTCCTTCCATCATGGGAGAGATATTTAGAAAACAAAATGAAATTATGAAAATAACAAGTGAGTTTGAGATGTGACATGCAGTATTCTGTATACAGTTCTAAATCTAACATGATGACAGAGGAACAGTTGGAATTTGTAATATCATGCATAATAAGGTAATGCATAATCAACAAAATTTGAAGATTTATAAAAGGCAATATGCCTTTATGTTTGTTTGTTTTTTTCAACAATGAATTTTACTTTTAACCTGTGCCATCTGCATATCCCACCTGTGCCAAGTTTATTCTAGGGGTACTTAGTATGCATGAGTGAACATGCTATTATACGTACATTTGGCAGCCCTATGCAGGTCACTGTGAGGAGCTTTGGCAGCTTAAAGGTGCTTTCACACATGATGCGACAGTGTGGTAACACACTGTGGCGCCACACTGTTTTGTCTTCACACATGATGGGACTTTGTGTCACCACATATGCTAATGAACGTGCATTAACGCGTCAACTCACAATAAGAGAGCATATTGTCAAAACTTGCGCAAGCAATCTCATGGCAACAATTTTTGCGCTAACTTTTTAGAAATTTGATTGGTGCGCATTCTTTTGTATCTAGGCAGCAAACAAAAGTGTGTCCTGCCTCGGCAACATTTTTTTGTCGCCCTATACCACATAGGCCTGTGCACAAAAAAGTGTGGTAACACGCTGTGTCACCATGTGTGAAAGCACCTTAAGAGTTCACATAATCCTTACAATGTCATTTTCTTTCCTCATTTGTTATATTTTCAGAGGAACCGGATTACACACTCACTCGCATGGATGGGTTAGTAGAATGAAAAAAAAACCAACCCTGATATCTTCATGTACCATTGTATACTGTCAGTGACTGCATTTATAGTTGTTATAGTATTAAAGTGATATACTCATTGGAGATAAGTGTTAAGAATATTCAGAAATGTATTTCATGGTGCTGTACATGTTCAGCTGCATCATCAAATAGATTTCTTTGAGTGACATGTAGTAGAATTTATAGATGGAGGTGTACAGATAGGCTATTTGTACTGCCTTATAATTCCCCTTAGTTCACTTAGCTGATTTAGAAATTTGGAAAAACAATCATTTTCAAAATGTACTGCTTTTTAAAAGAAATTGAAACATGGAAATGTGTGTTCCTATCAACCCAATTGTAATTAGGTACCTGGAAGTGGAAAAAAAAATCATTTTCAAAATGTACTGCTTTTTAAAAGAAATTGAAACATGGAAATGTGTGTTTATCAACCCAATTTTAATTAGGTACCTGGCAGTGGATGATGTTTCACAGCATTTGTATGGTGTCCCATATCAATTAAAAAAAAAAAAACATTCAAAAGTGCAGACTCCTTCAATAAAGTTAGCATTCAATTGTCTGATGAAAGATGTGAGTCTTGAGAGAAGCCGTGAAGTGGTCTAGGCTGTCAATTTCACTAATAATTGATGGGAGAGAGTGCCACAGGCAAGGAGCAATAGAGGAAAATCGCAGGGAATAATCGCAGGAGCTCTTAACAAGAGTAACGTTAATGCTGATAATCCCTCTCTGGGTAGACACATTACTATTACTTTGAGGTTTAGTAATCCCTTATCTCAGAAGTTGTGACCATGTAAATATATGAGAAGGAGATGGATTCCATCTGC